>JAFIRS010002809.1:0-179366 GCA_018342105.1 Gonioctena quinquepunctata | reverse complement strand
AATTATAGCCGGCTGTGAGACAATAAGAAATACACCAGGAATATTTGCGCGAATACGACAATCAATGAGGCGAAGAGTTGAATCTTGTATTACGTCTGAGGGAGGTCATTTTGAACATTTGTTGTAGCTTTGCGCCTATTTATTCATGAGTGTTATTTTGTGTTATTGTTTTTACGTTATTGTTTTTACGTTATTGTTTAACGTTATTGTTTAACGTTATTGTTTAACGTTATTGTTTAACGTTATTGTTTAACGTTATTGTATTAGATAGTTCTTGATAATGTATTAAAGAAATGAAGCATACGCGTTGAGATGTTTTATTTTTTTGCATAAAAACGACGCCCCATACCAAACAAAGGCAAGAGAGATATTTTCGTCACAAATTGAACGAGGAATTCAAAAATGATTTTTCATTTGAAATATCTGTGGCGTGCCATTTTTTCTTTAAAAAAATTGAGATCATTACCCGTATGCGCGCCAATGATGAACATACAATTCTTAGAAAAATCGAATTTAAACGGTTTTCTTCACATAAAGGATTCAATATAAAATTGAACCAGAGAAATTCTTAATTGCATGTCAAAGAATGCGCAATAACTCACCAAATTTCATTTGCATATCTCGACTGGTTTCAGAGCAATAAATAAATAGTCAGTTTCTCGGAAAACGAAGCATTCGCGGACAACAGTTATAAAGCAAACTGTCATTATTTTTTCATGCAGAATCACCCCCTGAAGTTTGTCGCACTCATTCACCCTGTATATATACCCATAGTTAACCCAATTCATCACTCATAAGTCACTTGTGTTTCATCAGTAAACCTCAGATCCACCCAAAACATCATAACTAACTATAATAATGAACAAATACGATGGAATTGCAATGATATCAACCATTATATAGTCATCAGAAAACTTTTGCTGAAGAAACGTCAATTTTATCTATGCCTTCAGGAAACTCATTAGAGGCCTGGTGAAAAATATACTCACAAGGGGTAAAACATCTTCAGGCATGATGTTATACTGAGAGAAAGAGCCTATGGAGGAATTGCTACGCTAGTCAAAGAATCCATAATGGCTGAAATTATTCCTTTACAAAGAAACCTACAAGCTGTGGCAATATCAATTAAATCACTAAAGGACTAAAGGAGAACTGAAAAAGATTTTCCAACAACTTCCTAACCCTTTCTTCTTCTTCTTCAACTCACTTAACAGCATATGTGGATCCAGGGATACGGATTACCATGGACGTATAATCGAGGAAATAATAGAAGAATTAGATCTCATACGCCTCAATACAGGTTAAGGTACCTTCATAAACTCTCGATCCAACTGTCATCATCTATAGATCTTACTATTTCCTCTCCTGAAATTGCACCCCACTTGCAATGGGGAGTCATCGATGAACATGCTATGGAACATATACCAATTACCCTAACTTGCGCAAATAATATATAACAATATGAACCTGAAAGGTGGCGTCTTCATCTATCTAACTGGGAATGATGTAACGCAGTAATTGAGAACTTCACATCGAATGAAGGAGATGTCAATTTACTGGTAGAATATATCACAAATGCGATCCTAGGAGAAGCATATGAATCGGTACCCAGGTCTAAGAATAGAACAACTGAGAGAGAGGTACCATGGTAAAACGGAGAGAACGGCTGGACTGATTTGGCTAGAAAAAAATTAATATATGTTCGTAATTGCTCGAAGATAGTTGAAAAAAAAAAAGGAAAGTTGCCCGAAAATTGAAAAATTTCTGAAATTTGGCCAAAAAAATGAATATCGGCTAGGCTCTTAGTATGTGTCCGATAGCTCAGTGGTTGTTTGCTTTGTGATTCTATGGGCCGGGGTTCAGTCCCCGATCGTGTCCACACAAAAATCTTATTTTATTTCAACTATCAAATCAAACTCAGGAAATTTTTTGTTGTTTTTAGGCAAAGAAATTGGATTCGGGAAAAAATTTAAATTGCTTTCTTCTATGGGATTCGTGAAGTCCATAATACAATTCGAGCGATGAATATGCGTGATTCTTTGGTCGTGGAAAAGTTTTCAGGAATATATAATATATATATATATATATATATATATATATATATATATATATATATATATATATATATATATATATATATATATATATATATATATATATATATATATATATATATATATATATATATATATATATATATATATATATATATATATATATATATATATATATATATATATATATATATATATATATATATATATATATATATATATATATATATATATATAAACGGGATAACAAAATAACGGAACACGGAATAACGGGATAATGAAAAAAACGGTATAACGGGATAACGGGAATAACGATGTAACGGGGATAACGGGAACAATAAAAAAACGGAATAACGGGAAAACGAGAAAACGGGAAAACGGGATCACGAAAAAACGGGATAACGTGATAAAGGGTAACGGGCAAAGTCAAAAGCATAACCTAGATGGAATAACACAAAGAAAAACATAGGAAAAAATAAATTCTACCTGGAATTTTCTTTAGGGAATATAGAAATTTGGACAGGACAACATCTGTCAAGTCAGCTGGTAAAGTATATGAACAAACGCTGGCTTCAATCCCGCTATTCATTGTTGAGATTAATTCACCTGCACACATATCTTTTTTTATATATGTCTGAACAAAGTGATACTATTTGATTTCCTTGTTAGGATTCTCCGGACCATGACAATTTGCATCAATAATTGACTGACCTCCATTTTCTATGTTCTTCTATTGGTTATTATCTAGATTATGATTATTGAATTATATGCATTTTTTTATTTGATTCAGATGTCTCATTGGATTCTTTCACAAAACGTCTTAACCATACCAGGGATATCTCATAAATTTCTCACGATCATAGCTCAAATTCTTTTTTTTCTGGAATTTCCAAAATCCGAAATCAGGCCTCCATTTGGAATTGAAAAGTTTAACAGCCGGGAATTGGGACCGGTGAGAGAATTCATAATCTAGGCAGACATACCAAGGGTGATATTCGGTGAGAAATATTCAGCTCAAGAAGAGGATATGTAAAAAAATAGTATTATTACAAAAGATCTACTGTATCGACAATTATAGGAAATTGAAATAAAGTCAAATTAGTAAAGATATTCAAGAGTTTGTGGTATTGCATTGGTTTATGCTGGGTTTTCCCAGATGAATAATATGTAGAAAAATGTCATGAATTAGCCTCTCAAGTACACGATAATACGCTTAGAATCGATTCCATATATCATTTCGGAAAAATAAACATATTATGCTGTTTTAAGCCTGTAACTTTCCCACACATATTCCTTTTCACATTTTGTTCCTATTTTTGCTTATATCTTTGGAAAAACTCATTCTGCAAAATAATTACATCCGATTTTTTCTCTAGAGCGTGTTGACATCTACAAAAAAGCACCTTTTCCTTGCAATAGTTATTCGCAAAAATCGCCAAAAACAATCGGAAGGGACGTATTTTCTAGACAAGACATATTGGCCAATTTGGAATAGGTAACCCAGTAGGAATATATATTCACGGTAACTTTTTCTATACACATTTATGCCCTTCAAAATAAAAATTGTCATTTATTTTCATATAGACTCCAACCTGTATGGAAACCTTCACCACTTCTTTGTGTTTAAATTTTTTGTATGAAGTCGTATATTTTTAACCTTGATAGAAAAAACAACTAAGGGAAATAAAAGTCAACAATTGTTCTGCGAAAAAAATCTTGACCTAACCATAAATCACAGGTAAACATGAAATTTAAACCCATCATTAACTGTTTTCATTGTCAATATCAAAACCTGCCCACTACAAAAGAGTTTGTTGAGATTTAATTTAAATAGTGTTCTTGTGTCTGCTCACTAGCCTGTAACAGGTTATTAACGTGAGTCATCAGAAATTTAAAAATGATTCAATATATCACGAATCAAACGACCGTATTTGGTTGTCATAATTTGAAAGATGGACAATAACATGACTTTCATACCCCTGCTAAGACGGGAACGATAAAATGATCTCTGTTTCCACAAACAGTCAATCAAGCAATTTATTAGTACTACTTGTTCAATACGGATGTCATTGCTTCTTCTTTCATTATACTCCGAACGATGATAAAGTCTCATGGAATTAGCACAGCCTGTATGAACAAAATATATTTTTCTAGTTGAATTTGCTGACGCTGAACAATCGCGACGTCGCGTCGAGTCTTCAGTGTATCAGTTTCAGTTTATACTCCCGTTCAATTGACAATATTATAGATAAATTAACTACCACTGGATTACCTAGGTCAAGACTAGAAAATATGTCACTCTAGTAAGTTTTTGAGATTTGCGCGAATAACTCTCAAAATACCCATGCTTCAGGAAGAATGAAAAGAACAGAAAGAGAATCTGTAGGGTAGAGGGTAAACAGAAATAAAGCCACCGAAAAAAAAAAACCGGCAGAATAAAAGCCGCCGAAAAAAAAATCGCCTTATAAAATAATATGAACCATGGATATATTAAGATGTCTAACATTTATCATTTTCATTTTTGTGAAATTCGTAATACAAGAAGTATTTTATATTGAAATGTTGAGGAATCCTTTTCAGAGTGTGAAAGAATTTTTCGTGCAACTCCAGTCATGAAAATTCAATATAAGTAATAATACAACAAGAATGCTCTTTCAAATGTTTCTGTCAAACTTTCAAACTTTATTTAAAGAGTATACAGTACATTGATGTTATCAATTTTATATTTTACCACCTAAAGACTGAAAGAAGGTACCTAAGCGCTTATGGCTTGATTTGTACCTTATTTCCATCTCGTGGCGGCATATTATACATTTTAAGGTATTTTGTCGACAACAAATAGTTTTGTGATTCGTTTCGTAGAGTTTCGGAGAATTTTCAGAAAGGGCTGGTACATGTTCGTTGAAATATGATTATCATTACATCACATGCAACATACTTTATTCTCTTTCCTTTGTTAAAATTAGTATGTATTATTTTGCAAGATGGTCATAATCAACAAATTGTTTTCAATTACGAACTGATTTATTAATTCTTTATATTTTTTGAAATATGTGTTGTTTGTCAATATCAGAGGAAGAACATTATACAGTTCAGGTCCAAAATAAAAAATGGTTCTTTGCGTATGACCCTTTTTAAACATTGGAACATATACGTGAAGACTTTGCATACTCCTGGTGTTATTACTTTTAGTCATATGAAATGAGTTTACCACAATATAAGTCCACAGAACTCTGGCGTCAAAATATCAAATAAATATTTAACCTTGTCATGTACCAGAATTATTAATTTGGTTTTTTGGTGCCCTATTGAAAAAGGACATAATGATTTTCGTGACTTCACTTTGTTTCCAAAGGGTCTTATGGAGTGTTATCAATATTGGTAGTTAATAAATATATGCTCGTATCAGACTGGTTAAGGGAAAATGCACCAAGCAAGGGTGTCACCCTTACTGTAAGTACATACCTGGCTGACCTACCAACAGATGAAGCCATAAAGCCCTCAATGAATTCAGCTTCGAGAAAAAAATGCAGTTCCACCAGTCCTTAGAGGAGGATCATGTGTTTTATTTTCTGATAATATATTTTCAAAAATATAAAATAACATGTTTGAAGCTTATTTTTTGTGGAGATTATTTTTCCATTTGTGAAAAATAATTTAGTGTACCTACGTAGTAACTTATCGGAGCAAAGTCATTTCTTTGCTCTTCCACACTTGTATAGATTTAATGATGACTTATTTTCAAATCATTGAAGGTTATTATTCCCAAAAAACTGTCGATAATATAAATACCGATTCATCATGTAGTACATTGATATTTTGAATCAAGATATTCCATATCTTAGTAGTATAGCGAAAATATACAAAATCCATAAAAAAAATCCTACGAGTCTTACGGAACACTCTAGTCATCCTTCCATTCTTTTGATTCCTAATCAGTCCTTATCATAGGTCAACAAATAATTTTGAAATGATGACTCCCTAACGAAATAAGAGAAATAACGAAACATGAAGAAAAATGTGTGAATGAAAGATCGGACATCGACAATCTAAACACTTCATATTTCAACCTGATCTCAATCATAAATTCTAAATCGGAGTCTGGAGCAGGTGGTTTATTTTCACTTTCAGTAATTGTTTTTTCATCAGATCGTTCGAATGGGAAATAATTTGAAAAAGCTGGGTAGATATCAAACAGTTCAGTTTGTTCATCTTTGTGGGTATGGTGGTGGTATTTCATTAAACCTGTATATGTATTTATGTATCAAGTCGATTTTATTTTTTTCTATTTTTGAGAACGAGGAAAACCCAAATAACATTGTTTGTATGTATCTGTTTTTTTTTCCTTTTTTTCGGAGCATTTCTTTTATGATGGTCATGATAACATTGTCCAAAAATGATATTCTACATATGTTGTTTTTTATACTTCAGAATCCTGAATATAAAAGTTTCGAAACGTAAAAAAATTTTTTCTTCATCATTCTGACCGAACTGCCGCTAATTCAACACTTCGAACATTTTACTATTCCATTTTTTTTTCGGTTACCATACCCCTACTTCCCAATCCAGCCCTTATTCCATGTATTGAAGGATTGCAAATTAAACTTCATCATATTTCTCAGTATTTTTACAATTCATCTATGAGAGAAAGGTCAACTACCAGAAAAATTGAACTTATTAGCAATTTTAGTGCTTTTTGTGGATGCTTTTCGTAGTTTGAAATGTCCATAAACTGATCAGGTTATATTACAAGCATATGGCAAAAACTATATTCAGAATTATTAACTCGAAATTGGCGAACACATGTTGCATATTTTATATTGAAATTACTCATCCTGATTTTATGAAGCGTATTACCAATGTAATCATCTCATCGTATATCAGTTATACGGTAGCTAAGTTTCAATTATCCAACTTGGAATGGAGTAGAGGAAGTTTCACTAATTAATGATGAAGGTGACACTAGTCGTAGCCGCGATATTATTAAACCAACCACAACGGTGCTTTTATTGCATAGAGAAAACCAGCATTATAACAATCCCGAAGAAATTACTAGGTGTCATTTGAAAAATAATTATTATGTGTTTGACTAGGCATTACATCAGATTTACTGCTAATTAAATGCATAATTGTTTAGCTATTGCTGTTGTTCGTTCTGTTATTTATATTATATAAATATATATATATATATATATATATATATATATATATAGGGCTTGTTGCGCGAAGTGTTCATAAAAGTAGGTACCAAATAATTTCATTGGACAATGATTGCTTGGTAAGTAACAACTTGTCGAAGTGTTAATTTTACTACAATTCGCGCGAAAAGCTTTTTGAAACCAAATAATTCAACAAAAAATAATTAAATCATTGTCAGCGATGACTTAAACTTATTTCATATGTTTCAGTGCCCGTTTTGAATGAAAGCTCGTCTTTAAAATGGTTTTTTATCAGTTATTTCATTTTTTGTTCGCCTGAATCTGTTTTTTAGTAGAGCATCGTTATTACATGGTATCTTCCCTGTAAGTTTTGAACTAAAAAAAATCATGATCTCCGACCCCAAAAACTCGCACACACCAATTTGAATAGAATCTGACCATAATCAGAAAACTCGTTCGGCATCTTGAATTTATAGAAAGAATTCATAATCTCCGAACCCGAAAACCCCCTCATACCAATTCTGAATCAAATTGTACCATAATCACAAAACGCGTCATCCATCTCGAATTTATGAATTTTAAAAAACATTTTATAATCTCCGACCCTAAAAACCCCTTCATACCAATTTTGAATCGAATCAGACCATAAACACAAAATTCGTTCGTCATTTCGAATTTGAGAATTCATAATCTTCGACTCCGTGAACCCCCATATACCGATTTTGAATTAAATCGGACCATAATCACAAAACTCGTCCACCATCCTGGAGCTTTGACAGAAAATTCATAATTTTCGACCCCGAAAACCCCCACATACCAATTTAGAATCAAATCGGACCATAATTACAAATTTCGTCCACCATCTTGGAGCCGCCATTTTGTTTTTTCTTGTAAAAAAATTCATAATGCATTGTCACCGGAATTATGAACATATGCCAAATTTTAAATTAATTCGACTAGAAGTCGGTCAAAATTCACTTGCAAGATTTGACCCTAACGAACGAACGAACTAACAAGTGAAACTAAATGAAAGCATGTGATGAAACTAGATAAAAGCTTGTAATGAAACTAGATAAAAGCTTGTAACAACAAAATATTCCCCAGTTTAAAATATATGTATAACATTCACACTCTCTTGCTATAAGAAAACTCCTATTGACAAATAAATAAAACAGCATCATAAGCACATACTTCCTCAATCCTGAGAATTCAATCAGAAGTTCTAATCCTTTTAATTTTTGGCCATACCCAAGTAACACAGAGTCATAAAATTAACATAATAACTTCTTATACCGTCTTAAAGACCACGTTTTTGTATGTTTTAAAACCAAAAAGTTAATGTGTGTTTTATAACCTTCAGGCGTTGCTATGACGTCGTGTAGTAGATATAACGAGAGTACAATAAAGAATTCTCGAGATGAAGTTGTACTGCGGTTTGTATGTAGATAAATTGTATGTGTCGTTAAGTAGAACTTAGGAGCAGTTGCTGTGAGGTTATTATGACAATGAACATATGTGGTTCTGATAAATAGATTTTTGAAAAGTTTCTAACACTACATATTGTACTCATGTGATGTAGTTTCATCAACTGATGAACTTTGGTCGTAATGATTACCTTATGTATCTGCTTTAGATTATTTTTGTTTTTTATGTTATTTTTGCTGGATAGGTATATTGTGTTATGTATGTAGAATATTCAGTTCCGTATGAATGATTAAAATGCCAAAACAGAAATTGAATCTGCCTTACAAGAGAACTGGAGCGTATAGAAAAATATAAAGAGGAAGGATGAGTGCCTACCCCAAAATTAACATCTGAAATAATTAATCAGTCTATCGGGACACTGCAAATGAAATAAGTTCATCCAGTTCCTTCAATTGTTTTCACAACAAGGAAAGACATAAATGATATGTATGTGCACTTCGAGTGATAAATAAAAAATATTTAAATATAACTGTTTAACATAACCTCTATTGTAAATGTCAGTTATTTTTAGCGTTTTCCATTAGGCGAAACTAGCGGAATGCTTATGCACTCAGTGTATTTTTTTTTCTGTTTTGATAGCGTTTTCGACGTTAGTACAACAAAACTTGCTACTTGTGGTCACAGCGACTACATTACAACTTTTTTATGTAAGATATTGCGATGTCATCGAGACACTCGTATGATAGTACATACCGGAGTAATTACAACTTTTCGACACTAGAAGGACGGCATCCATGTTTTTTGATTGATTGATAACATCATTCTGGTAGCCATATTGGAACAAAAATATTTAAAATGAAAAATATGGGACCCTGGGTGTTATATCAATTTAAAAATCATTGGAGATGTGCTAAACAAGTACCTTTCATAATATGATCTACATATTTCAACGATCAATGAGAAAAATTGATGAAATATATTTTTTCTGAAATGAAAATGAATATTCATCTCTCTTCATTTTCGAGGCGCATGAATTTTAAGTGAGTAGAATTGGAATTTGATCGTAAAAATGGATTTGCTTGGTCACTAGAGTTTCAGAACAATTCTTAAAGACACATAAATGAAAATCATTTTTATCTCGATAACTATCACGGTCACAGAGTATCATGAACATGTGAAGGAGGGCTGACTTATATATTATATTGATATTATATAAAATCTTTTGATATGGTATACATATTAGAAAGATTACGACCTTCATGCATAATGATATAATGACTACACTAAGACCACAGAACGACCCTTTTGCGACTGGCTGATATAAGTCTATATTGGCAAGTCATTACCACTACTTTATAACGTCGATATGACGTCGCAAGAGTGTGCCTTTTTGTCGTATTGGCATACATAGCGACGTCTTAGCATATTACAAGACATAAGTCATGGACTTTTGCGAAAGGTCTAGTAGATGTCTGTACAACCGAATTATGACCCCTGTGTGCTACTTGGGTAGTTCGAGTAATTCATCGCCGATGATATTATGGATCCTTTATCATTTTATATGAATTGACAATAAAAAATTCCTTTTTTTTATTTCAGAATTGTATTATTCTTCGATTTGCATTTTAAAGCCAGAGATAACCACTCTGAATTTTATAAATGAAACTCGGATTCCGATTTCATGCATGAAATTCATTCTCAACAATTTCATTTCAATTTTACTACTTCATTCATGAATGCGACAAGTGATTTCTATTAATTTCTACTTTTTGATCATGCTGCGTGAACTGTTTTGCAGGGTGCAAATGGCTGGGGGAAAACAAAAAATTTCAACAGTTGATGTGGGGGAAGATATTTTTACTCTCTTATAAGAAGCAAAAAAATATATTCACACAAAATAATCCTCATCGTTTTTATTAAGAATCAGGCGAATAATCCCCACATGTTGGGAAGTTGTCAGGAACAGGCAGCATGTCACTTTTTTCTCCTACTTGAAAAAGCATAGCCATTCCCATTTCTGCGTGGAACTCTAAGTGGCAATGGAGAATCCAGTAGCCTGAAAAAAGTTTAGAGTAAATTTGGTGTAAGTGTTGAATATCCGATATGTACAGCCACTGACTTGCTAACTAGAAATCACTGGTTTGATTTATATAGGTACAAGTATTAAGTTAATGAGTCAATCAACAAATTCGAGTGTTTTTGGTCTTTTCAAATAGTTATCCATTTCTATTAGTTCCTTTAAAAAATACAAAATAGGAAATATTACTAGTATATACAGGGTGGCCCACCACATTCGCCTCGGTATTTCTACGAGAAATGAAGAGAGTTAGGGAAAAACTTTTAGCACAGTTATATGTGGGTCCATGGGGAGCATATTCCAAAATTATTTTGAAATATATAGGGTGATCCCCAAAAAAATTACATACCAAAGTTATATTTTTTCTTATTTTTAGATACTATATTTTTTATATTTTTAGATACTATAGACAAAATGAAGGTGAGTTACTAATATATTTCCCATACTTAAAACTGACCGTTTCTGAGAAATTTTGAGAAATTTCAAAATACAGACCATAATTTGAAAATTGTTTTCACCCTGTAACGTGTAACGAGCTGCTCGTGATTGAATGTACTGCTCAGCTCAAAGGTTAAAGTTAACTACCACATGAAATTTTTGATGCAATATTATACAGAGTGGCGAAAAAAATTCCCTAAAAATTTGGACACACATTTAATTAAATAACTTCTTAAAGTTGAATGAAACACTCCGTATTTAGTGGCGTAATTTGACGCAGAGTTAGATTCCCTTCAAAACTATATCAGGGTTCCCTATACCTATCTCTTCTGCTTTTTACACAAAAGGCGTTTTTATATTTTACTTATGAGTAATTTTTTTATCTCAAAAATGAAACACACTGTATTGTAATGAAAAGCTTAAAAAGCATATTTGGCAAATATGCTTTTCATATCGAAAAATTAAGAATCTTAAATAGTTTATTATTTTAATAAATGCTCAAAATGGTGTCCATTATTCTCGATGCATAGGCGAACTCTTTCTTGAAATGAGTGCTGAACTCTGGATAACATATTTTGCGGTATGGAACGAAACGCATTTCTTATTCGTACTTACATATCCTGAGGTGTCGTTGGCGGTGTATCGTGAACAATACTTTTGATATATCCCCATAAAAAATAGTCGGGACTTGTAAGGTCCGGAGACCTGGCTGGCCAGTTCTGTGGACCTCCTCGTCCTATCCATCTATTTGGGAATTGTCGATCTAACTCGTTTCTAACACGTCTATCAAAGTGTGCAGGAGCACCATCTAGCTGCATCCACATCCGTTGACGAATATTAATAGGTATACTTTCCAACAGCACAGGCAAATTATCCCTAATACATCCGAGAAACATGACGCCGTTTAAGTGACCATAAAAAAAGTAAGGACCTACTACTTGCGTTCCAATTATTCCACCCCACACATTAACAGACCATCTGTGCTGGTGATCAAGGGTTCTTAAAATATTAGGGTTTTCGTCACTGTAATAGTCTGTTAACTAATCCGTTGTTATGAAAAGTTGACTAATCGGAAAAAAGCACATAATCAAAAAAAATTTCTTCATCACCAAACTTTTCTAAAGCCCATAAACAAAAATTCAGTCGTCGATCATAATCTTCTTCAAAAAGCTGTTGATGTAGTTGAATGCGATACGGGTGGAATTTGTACTTTTTAATTATTCTTTGGATACTCTGTCTGCTTATTCCAGTTGTTTCACATATTTTTTGCTGACTTGTGTGAGGGTGTTCAACTAGAGATAACATCACTAAATATTCTTATTCCTCATTTCCAGTAACCAGTTTTTGCCGTTCTTGCTTATTATAAGATACACTGCCTGTTCTTCGGAAAAGCTGCAACAACTTTTCGAATGAACGCTTGTTAGGAGGACTCCTGTTAGGATACCTTTGGGCATATACTCTTGACGCTAATAAACAGTTCTCTTCACACTCACCGATTATCAAAATCATATCAATTCGTTCTTCCTGGGGATAAGTTCTCATTTTACAATATTTCAAAAAGACAATAATTTTAAACTAGTTAAAACAATGATAATGGTTCCATTAACAAGTTGTGTCACTGTCAAATACTTTTTGTTTCATAATAATAATTAACGTCATCCAGGCCAGAGCCTACTATTATTAAAAAAATAGTATAATAGGTTTTATAGGAAATCGTAAATGTATGTTTTTATTGACCCCATATTGTAATTTTGGTATTTATTTCAATATGAAGTCTAATTTGCTAAGAAACAACGAATTTAACATATTTCGCCTCAATAATTAAGACACGTGCATCTTCTTATTTTGAAGAATGCTTTAATATTTCAGAAATGGCAATAAATTTGAGTTTTTACATTTGCCTGCATTTTACTTTAGATACACCGTATTTTCAAAAATTTAAACTTCTGCTTCTAGCGAATCTACGTATTCCTTAATAAAAAGATTTTCAAAACGCTTTTTAAGCTTTTCATTACAATACAGTGTGTTTCATTTTTAAGATAAAAAAATTACTCATAAGTAAAATATAAAAACGCCTTTTGTGTAAAAAGCAGGGAACCCCAATATAGTTTTGAAGGGAATCTAATTCTGCGTCCATTCAACTTTAAGAAGTTATTTAATTAAATGTGTGTCCAAATTTTGAGGCAATTTTTTTCGCCACTCTGTATAATATTGCATTAAAAATTTCATGTGGTAGTTAACTTCAACCTTTGAGCTAAGCAGTACATTGAATCACGAGCAGCTCGTTACACGTTACAGGGTGAAAACAATTTTCAAATTATGGTCTGTATTTTTAAATTTCTCAAAATTTCTCAGAAACGGTCGGTTTTAAGTATGGGAAATATGATAGTAACTCACCTTTATTTTGTCTATATTATCTAAAATTATAAAAAAATATAGGGTGTTCCATAAGAAAAAATATAACTTTGGGATGTAATTTTTTTGGGGATCACCCTATATATTTCAAAATAATTTTGTAATATGCTCCTCATGGACCCACATATGACTGTGCTAAATGTGTTTCCCTAACTCTCTTCATTTCTCGTAGAAATACCGAGGCGGATGTGGTGGGCCACCCTGTATATATATATATATATATATATATATACAAAAATAATTTACCATTTTTGAATTTTTTATATTTTTTCGAATTTTTAACTTTTGTAATTCATTATAAAATGGCATTATACACTCGTCATTCACGGCTGTGCAATAGGTTATATTACACCCTGTATACAAATAGAATGGAAGTTTCACTTCATTTTTATCTTTATGGTCTTCAGAATACGAAAATATGATAGGCAGACATGTACATTGCTCAATTCGGACATATACCTTATTAATCAAAATTTAGAAATATAAATTTGGAGTGGAGTGAACCACATGATTCCATGAAAACATTTCTGAAGTTATTTTAAAGAATGAGTCGCAAGTGATGCCTACTTGCTTTGCCGCAGCAAAATATATGTTAAAAACTTCTTCGAGTATTAAGAATCTCAGAGACATATACGAATATGGCATAATATGGCACTATAATTCTCAACTTAGAATTTGATTTTGCCGACAAATCCTACTTATTGTTGCGTTTCGCAATATACCCCTTTATAATATATAAAATTACTTTTACAAAAAAAGCATTCATTCATTTCTACAGTGAGGATATTCATTTAGTTGAACATCTGAGTCAAGAATCAGACCCTAACAAAAGATATATATGGAAATAACTCGTTCAAAAAAATTGATGGAATGACAAGAAAATCCTAACTTAAAAAAAAATTAGGCAAAAAATTTTATTCATACCACCATCAGTGCGCTGGGGTATAGCATTCTAATTTATTTATGAATATAGAATATTCATAAAATCAGATGTGTGATTATGGATTAAAGAGTGACACTTCAATATATGTGTTATGTCATTTTGTATGAAGGAAGATAGTGACTTCAGTCGTAGATGATTCCACATCTGCTTTTATGAACATTCTGTTCATATCTGCAAATATATCAACATATTCACAATCAATGACTACCATTTTCCTATCTGAAGGAATATCCTGATTTTTCTTACCTGGATTCGTCGCATGGAACCGAATAATAGTATATCCACCATCTGGAACGGTAACTGTATCTTTCAAAGGAGCATTTATTAGATTCCTTTCAATCTGACCTGCATCATCCCTCTTTTGAACTTCTTCGACGGTAATATTTTCGCCTAATTTCTCCATGGCGACCACTCTGAATGTGTAACCGTGCAGATGCATGGGATGATTACCGGTGCTATTGTTACCTTCGTCTATGAAAATCACCTCAACAACTGAATCCAGTGGAATCTGAAAGTGAATTCATTAATCTTACTGAAAATAGTACTTTTGCATGAAAAGCCAAATTAGTGGAATTAAATAAAAATACCCCTCCGAAAAACCAATAGTTCTTTACGTTCACTCTTTTTATGTTTTTTGCTCCCATATGATTATTTATATCATGAAAGTTATTTCGACATCGGTATATTGTATATTTGAGTAGGGTTAACACGGTACTGAATAATATATAGGATGAAAAATAAGGTCAGAATCGAGGAAGAATTCATGTTCCTGAGATATTTGATCTGAGAAAATCATTTGTAGTAACGGAATAGGTAAATTATTATTCAAATATCACATATAATGTTTATTGTCTAGTCATCAGATAGGAAGACCAACTATTGTCTCAGTGTTGGTTGTCATCATTGGAAAAGAAAGGAAATATGAATTGAACAAATACAGATGGTTAGTTCGGTGGTTAACCTCCCTGCTCTCATTTCTCAATACCCGGCTTCGAAGTCCGGTAATTTATTTAACTTTCATTGTCAATTCTCGTTCTCAATACACGTTCACGATTTTATATCCAATATGGATGATGAAATTTATCATTAACATTCCGAGCCAATTCAAAATCGATATATAAGGGGTTTCGGGATGAAAATTTCAAAATTTCGGCTAAAATTTTGAAATTTAAGATGGCATCTCCAATATAGACGAAGGCTTATAGTTTGATCCAACTCAAAATTGAAATATGAGGATTTTCGGTAACGCAGTTTTGATGTTATATAAAAATTCAGAAAATCGAGATAGAGGCTTCGAAATGGTAAACCAATTCTGTCATTGATGAACTGATCCAACTCAAAGTCGATATCAAGGGTTTTAAGGAATCGGATTTTAATTTCAGTATCAAAATTCAAGATGGTGGCTCCAATATGATGGATGAATTTGGTCATTTATGGTCGGACCTCAAAGTCGATATATTGGCCATTTGGGTGCTGCAGATTTTTTTTTAAGTCTAGACATTTTCTGATTTTTTTTTGCTTAACCTATACGTAAGTACTTATGAACGTAATCAAATTTTACAACTTTTACCCACTTTCTAGATGTCGGATTGCACACGTTTCAAGAACCGATGACAATGTAATGACTGCTTCAGCTGCTGTTTCAATTACTGGCTCGTATTTGTACCTTAGCGATTGTCTACTTGGAATCGCGTCTCTGCACGCTTACGTAACCGTCAGTAGTGTTAAATGATTGTGAGTTGATTCAATCGTCACCATAAAATAAAGAGTATCAAGAGTCATTGTCAATAAGTTCAAGGTTAAAAAAATTAAAAAACAAATTTTTGTTTCAACATAGACTGAAAAAACATTTTTTGTGTACACGTTACACGAAGTTTCAACTTTTGGAACTGAAAATTACATTCAGAGAACTTATTGTTGATATGCTAAAAATTTTTCAGGAGCCGCAAAAAACTATAGATTAATTGAAATTTTATAGTGACAGCATTAGGTAGTTTCTGAAGATAGCAAGTTCAGCCGATTTACTTTAGGTTATGTTCCTCTGTTTATTCATTTATTTCAGAAGTAATTATTATTATATTAGTTATATAATAACAATAATTTTTGGAAAAAACGAATTTAGGAGGAACGTCGACAGAAAGAGGAAAACTGAGGGCATAAAGTAAAACAAGAGGAAGAAGAACGTCGACAGAAGGAGTAAGAGAAGAAGCAAAGAAAAAAGTTACTGAGGTACAAATACATCCTTGTTGTCATGGACTATTTCAGAAAATGGGTAGAAGTCTATACCATTCCGGACCAGGAAGCATCCACAGTAGCCAGGACATTTGTGTACATGTTCTCAAAATTATCGACCAAAGAAGGAATTCAGAGTCGAAGATATTCGGGGAAGTTTGCGTGCTGATGGATATCAACAAGAACAAAACCATGGCGTTTCACCCCCAGTCAGATGGCATAGTTGAAAAATTCAAGCAAACTATGGAAGAGCATATTTCCAAGGTAGTGGGAAAACATCAGAAGGACTGGACCAGACACCTTCCACTATTTCTGATGACTCCATAACTCAACCAAGCTCACCCCGGCTAGCATTATCTTCGCAAGGGAACTTCTATTGCCCTGGGATTTCGTGTTCGGATTACCAGGCACCCTAGAGATATGAGTACACGACTATGCAGATGAACTGGGGGACAGCCTATTGAAAATCGACGATCCAGTTCGGAAGAGGTTGATACTGGCCATCAATAACAGGATGGAAGCTAATTTAGGAGGATTCGAAGGAGGTGAACATTTTGGGAAGGACCGTACAAGGTGAAGAAGAGGATCAACGACGTGTTTACAGGATCCAGCGCAGTCCCAAGACTAAGATGGATTGTCCACCTCGAAAGACTGAAGCAATGACTTTTGATCGGGCGATCAAAATTTGAGGGAGAGTAGTGTTATGGAAATCATGAAAATGACCAGAGTCCGCCCCTGCGTTGTTAACAACCGTTAAGCCAGACCATCGGGAATTCGAGAACCGCCTTTCGAAGATTCGAAAAGGCAAGAATGATATATAAGTGTAGCGAATCATGAACGCGGCAGTTACTCTTGTGAATATTGTTGTACAGAGAAACAAAGAAGTTCAAGGTGAAGTCCATTTAGTGCAGTAAACAAGTGTTACATTATCAGTGTATTATTGTGTTGTGTTTCAAAGTGAAATAAACGAAAAATTCAAGCAAACTATGGAAGAGCATATTTCCAAGGTAGTGGGAAAACATCAAAAGGACTGGACCAGACACCTTCCACTATTTCTGATGACTCCATAACTCAACCAAGCTCACCCCGGCTAGCATTATCTTCGCAAGGGAACTTCTATTGCCCTGGGATTTCGTGTTCGGATTACCAGGCACCCTAGAGATATGAGTACACGACTATGCAGATGAACTGGGGGACAGCCTATTGAAAATCGACGATCCAGTTCGGAAGAGGTTGATACTGGCCATCAATAACAGGATGGAAGCTAATTTAGGAGGATTCGAAGGAGGTGACCATTTTGGGAAGGACCGTACAAGGTGAAGAAGAGGATCAACGACGTGTTTACAGGATCCAGCGCAGTCCCAAGACTAAGATGGATTGTCCACCTCGAAAGACTGGAGTAATGACTTTTGATCGGGCGATCAAAATTTGAGGGAGAGTAGTGTTATGGAAATCATGAAAATGACCAGAGTCCGCCCCTGCGTTGTTAACAACCGTTAAGCCAGACCATCGGGAATTCGAGAACCGCCTTTCGAAGATTCGAAAAGGCAAGAATGATATATAAGTGTAGCGAATCATGAACGCGGCAGTTACTCTTGTGAATATTGTTGTACAGAGAAACAAAGAAGTTCAAGGTGAAGTCCATTTAGTGCAGTAAACAAGTGTTACATTATCAGTGTATTATTGTGTTGTGTTTCAAAGTGAAATAAACGAATAGTATTTGATTGGAGTATTGTTTTAATAAAAATACGGACCCAGTTTAGTAACAGAACCAATGGATCGTGTTCGTTTTGTTGAAATTATTGTTTTATTAAAAACCCTAAATATTTATTGGATACTACTGAGGATATGTCAATTAAGAATCAAATTTAATATATATGTAGTGAGTTTGGGATATCTTCTCCAATGATGGGAAATATTTTTGTCTGCGAATGTTAATATTTTTTCCCATTACGAATTATCGTCAATCCCAATACTAAGGTAGTTGATTTCTTGTTTCAGACGATTTTTTCAAATTCTGATATCCAGATTGGTTGAAAATATATTTCGAGTACAATTGGAAAAAAGGGGGGTCTTCTATATCTTCAAGAATTGTGGAGTTTTCCCTTGCACACAAAAATTTTGCTTATATAGTATATTATTCACTGATTTTGGAATATAGATTAAAAATAAAATTGGACATAACGCTGACCATTGGTGAACACTCTTGATTATGTATAATCTTTTAAATTCAAAGTAATTTATTTTGTTTTTAATAGTTTTATTTTTGAGATATGAAATACTTCTGATTGTCATTGAATTAAGATACACATAACTCCTTTTCTCGAATGTGTCTTCCATCAAATTTAGTACTTCTGCTCGTGTTCCAGTGTTCTCTCGATGAAATAGACAACTTTTCCATGATTTTTTCCAACCTATACTCATAAAATTACATGTCCTGATTGACTGACTGACATAATATCAACGCCCAGACCGAACTGCTGGATCTAAAGAGCTAAAATTCTGACAGTGTATTCCTATGATGATGTAGGAAACCACTAAGAGAGTTTTTTGATAATCCATTCCTGAATGGTTGAAATGGGGAAGAGAAGGGGGGTAAAAGTAGAGAATAAAGAAATACGTGTTTCGATGTTTTTAAAAATTGAATCCTCAAAGGGGTGAAATGGGTGTTGGAAGTTTGTATGGGGGATCCGTCAGTTTTCAAGTTGAGGTCATAAAAAATGGTATTTGATGTTTCAGTGTTTCTGGGAATTTAACCCCTGAAGGGGTGAGAGGGGTGTAAGGAGAAGGTGACATTTGTAGGGAGATTTCCGTTAGTTTTCAAAAATTCAAAAATTGGTGTTTTGGCTCTCGGTTACAAATAAATATATCATGATTTGAAAATTTCGTCCCTAAGTGGGTGAAAAGGGGTTAGTGAATTTGTAAAAGTCGTCAAAAAGCATTAGTTTTGCTGTCAAAGCAATTGTGCCCCTCAATCGAGATAATGGGATACCGGTATAATGAGATAAGGGGAAACGGGATAACAGGATAACGGAAAACGGGTTACGGGAAACGGGATAATTGGACATGGGTTAACGGGGTACCGGGAAACGGGATAACGGAAAGCGGGTGTAGCCACAGGCATAAGATAGATGGAACCACACAAAGAAAAACTAGGAAAGAAACAAACTATACGGGGACCTAGTCACGGGTATTAGCTAGTACTCAATGAAGCTATCGTTCTGTTATTGATTGGATTTTAGCATCTCCACTATAATATACGGCTCCTATTGAAGGATGTTTCAATTCACGAGAAAAATGACAGGCGATAAAGAGAAATAAGATGAGGAGGAAAAAAACCATTGGAGGACAACAGAAAGCATTCCCCGAATAGATGGTCCAGAAAACCGGAAGGCAAATCGCGGAACAGAAGGAAGAAGTTGACGCAGCACAAGAAGAAGTGTGCGTGGCACATGAAAAAACAATACTGAGTTTAACAATTTAGGATACCTCCGACTTTTGATGGACAGTCGTAGACAATCTCAAGACATGCCAACGTTCAATGGATGGATCGACGGAAAAAGACTACCGCACTCATAGTGGCCCTAATGGGATGGATAAAGAGATGTTGCTGGTGGGGGGTGGTCAATTTCCCAAATGGTTTTGCCCAGGAAGGGGATAGGTAAAGCGAGGAAAATTCAGAGGAACATCTGGGAGTCAATAAGATCTTGGACAGGATAAGGCAGGGTTCAATGTCGACACGATATAGAGAGTTGGTGCAGAGTGCGGAGGTACTTGAGGTTCCAAAACAAAGTCCAGAGGTGACATGAAGAAATACAACGTAGGTGCTCAATGCATTGTCATTGATGAAGCTGGGTCATTTCCTCTGACGGATGATGGCAACAGAAATGTTGTTGCCATGGATAATTTCAGCAAATGGGTAGAAGTCTATGCCATTTCAGACCAAGATCTTATAGTCCGACTGAGGAATTTTGAGTTGAAGTTATTCGAAAAAGTTTGTGAGCTGATAGGTATCAACAAGAACTGAACCACGGCGCTTCACCCTCCGTTGAACGGCAAGGTTGGAAGATTCAATCCAACTGAGAAAAAACCTCTTTGTAAGGTTTCAGAAAAGCATCGAAATGACTGGAATCGGTACCTTCCACAATTTTTAATGGCACACAGAGCAGCTGTCTATGATTCAACTAAGCTTTCCCAGTATGATATTATCTTTGGAAGAAAACTTCGTTGGCCCTGAAAGTTGGTGTATGGATCATCAGGCACCAAATAGGTAGAAGTGCGGGACTATGCTGATAAAATGAGGGACAGCTTCGGAAGAGATGAAAGCTCGTTATGATTCAAAAGTTTGGCTGTACAATCCATGTAGGAAGAAATGTGTATCCTCCAAACTGACTTCTAATCGGGACGATCAAAATAAGAGGGGAAAGTGTTACAAAAACGAGTACACTACGCCGCTGCTATATTCTGGTAACCGACTCATGATGACGCAGATTTCCAAGAATTCCAGAATGGACTGTACAAATCGAGCGGTTTCGAGGCATGTCACGAAAACGATCCTTAGAATTTTCTAGGGTAACGATGGACTTTGTTCATGGTCTGGTAACCACTAGTCTCTTTCAATCTTCAAAAAGCCACCATAGTAACATTAACTCGAAGACGTGAACTAGAGAGACTAGGACCTATGAAATATCGAGGAGAAACTATTCAGATCAAGGGATCGATCAAATATCTCGGAGTTGTACTGGCTTCGGAACTGTCCTGGAATCAACATCTGATGAAAGGGACCAGGAAAGCGGAGGCCACATTAATTGTGGCGAGACGCTCTTTTGGGAAGAAATGGGGGCTGAAACCACATATGGTACACTGGTTGTACAACATAGTGGTGAAACCAGCCATAACGTACGCCTGCGTAGACATTCAAGGTTGTATCCATTTTATTTTGAGACTGTCTTCCGCTTCAGTGATGGTGTCGTCTGTTCAAATATACGGGCCTAGCCTGGCATTAATAAAATTTAATTTTACTATTTGTATTTTATATACGTTATAGGTATATTTCAGTCAATGTGGGTTACTAGATATTCACACTCGTTCCCGAGTCTATTTCATGCAATCACGATATAATGTATGGAGATGTATCTCCTCTTAAAAATGCCTTCCGTTGGATGTGATTCATTACCCAATTGGTAGAACAAAATACAGATTCAAACTCAATTTCCAAATAAAAGTTTGTTACTGTATCCAGGCTGCAGCTCCATTTTCTATGGAATTTGGGGTATTTGAGTATTTTCCTAGACAAAAAAACCTAAATACAATTTTCAGCATTCGGAATATTTTCAGAGTGACAGTCCTTCAAATGTATATAATAGATTCTGATTATTCATTGAATTTTTTCCTCTTCATAAACGCTTCTCTTTTTCTTCGAAGCATCAGTGAAGGTTATTATATGAAAAATTGTCGTTTTTTGATTGAACAAAGTTCCCGAATTATTCCAAAACATATTCTCAATGAAAACCAGATAGCAACATAACCTGATCGTATACGGAAACGGCATCATTATACCTATCACCTACCTCTACACAATGAATTCATTAACTACATTGATCGATTATAAGGATATCATATGTGAAGCCGAAACAATTGAACATCAATTTCCAAAAACGGGTTCTCATAAATGAATGCGCATGCGCCAAGATGCAATCATATTTTTTACCAAAGATGCCATTTTGTTAGTCAATCTCATTCTTGTATTCATTGTTTCCCGTAAAAAATTATTGAAGTATGACAAGCTTATTCCATATGTTGCAAATTCGCACTATGGTAACAATGTGGCAAAATTGTCAAATAAACTTGAATCAGCTTCCAATAACATTAACGAATATGATTGATAGATCATTTTCTGTGGATAATATCAAATAAATTACCTAAGCTCAAATATTTTTGTAATGTGACATAATTTGAAAGTTGCGTATGCGCAGTGGTTTCCGGGATGTACTGATTTCTATGATTCGCCATGTTTACATTGGGTTTTATGGAGTGTTATCAATATTGGTGGTTGATAAATTTATGTACACAACTCGTCCACAAAAAATACAATTTGTTTATAGGCAAAAAACAAATCACCCTAATGCTAACTCATAATCAGTTGAAATTGAATTATAATAATTCCAGACAGGGCCTGTACGTTTGCACAAAAGACACCAACACTGAAGCGGAAATGCGGTCTGGCGCATAGCCAAAAATATGTATATATTTGATTCAAGAAATTATCATTTGTTGAGTAATAAGAATAAATCTAGTACCGTGGCATACATTCCATGGATTTTATATAATTTTTTTTTGTAGTTTTTGATGTATTTTATTGCTTTATGATTCTTATACTGCTGTCGATAGTCACAATAATCAAAGTTTGGGCTCTCCACAAAGAAACCACGATCTTTAACACATCTTCAATTAGAATCAAAATAATTTCCCAAGGTTTGTGAGAATTCTTCAACATGTCCAAAAATTGAAGAGAAAGGTTCACCTAGAAGTGGAAATTATCACTTCGAAGAACAGAAAAAGCATTCCGATTTAAACAAAAGTTATCTATCCCCGATCCATAACATGAATTATTCATATAATTTTCGAACAAGTAAACCAAGAAAAGCAAAAAGTCATGTAACGTACTTGGATGCCATGATAACATAGACATTCCTGTGTTGTGCAGTTTTTATCCACCATGTTCTCCCTATTACAGAATAGTCCATCTGGTATTTGGTCCCTCTGAGGTAAAAGAGCAAAATTTGGCATCTTCAGTGAAATGTGATTCAACTGCGGTGTAGTCCGCCTTAGCTCGGAACCAGCTGGAACTAAAAGAAAGAGTTTTTTGTTATGTTTACCTGTTTTTGAGTAACTTCAAGACTTCTCATACTACAGGCTGCGAAATGTATCATTTAGATCTCAGAGCAAAAAAAAACTCAAGAAAGAGAAAAATGTTATAAAAATATTGCCGTTGAGAATTTTTTGCTACAGGGATTTAACATTACCATTAGAGAAAGGAATGAGGTACTATGATCGGGTTAACGCCCTCGGATGAACCAATACTCATGAAGGCTATGGAGGCACCGAAGGCATAAAGATTTGCACATGGTCATTAATGTTGAAAAGTTTCCGGATGGCGAAGTAGACAAGGAGTCATTGGTGAGACCTGACATATACGTCTAAGCCCTTTCCACTTGTTCGATATATACTTAAAGCACGCCCAGATATGCTATCGTTACGTAGAAATTACTTACACTGGTAGACCAATCAATAGAGATTTTTTTATGACAAAAATACTACTAGGAAACCGACTGTGCCATCATACGAGAGACATTTCCATATTTATATCCTGTTATGTTTCCTACTCCCAACTGTCATTGCTCAACTTGTAATAAACATTTGAAGGCATTTTTCCAATTTTTTTATCGTTTTTGACTCATTAATTGAAAACTAATAAAGCAATCTCGATACTCACTCAAAATGCAAACAAAGTGAGCGCTAGCACAACTCGATCAAATTATTAGTAACGGAAAAAAACCGGAAAAAATCTACGTTTTTTTTTAATTCAAGTTTTGAAGCAGTCTCTTCAAGACATAGTAGTGATTGATATGTACTTTATGTGTGAGAAACTCAGACACTATTGGATTGTATTTCAATTTTTCTAAAAGATTTTGAGAGATGGAGTATAGTACTACAAACTTACCATTCTCATTTTGCGTTAGAATGCTGCGAAATAGATGAGAAATACTCGCAAACATGACCGAAAACCGGCAAGTGCATGGAAAGCGTCTCAGAAGGGGGGGTAGAGCAGCAGATTCATAACGGGCGCAGCGCGCTTGTATTACTATACAGTGCTTCTCAAAAGTCTTCTCCCCCCCTTTTATTTTTGGAACGATTATACAATAAACAAGTGAAATTTGGAAACTGAATATTAAAGGTTGTAAACTTCCCTACTAGTGATGATAGATGACGAAATCATCAAAGATGACGTCACAAGGCCATTGTGACCAATAATTTCAAATGGAACCCTACGGCAAGTGTCACCTCTTTTAAAAAGTATCGAAAAAACCTATTCAATGATACTAATTTTGTTTGTGTTTATGGCAGTTTTGGCAACCCGCTCTTCAAAAAACGCAAAGCTGTGATGAATTAAATCAGTTAATACTAAAATTCCAAATTCAAGCTCCGCCTCTGGATAGTTGTCAAATAAGCTGACGTTTTTGTTAGTCTCCCTAATTCGACATTTTTGTACATTTAATAATTTGTGTAATGTTGATCGAACGTTTAACTGTTTTAGCAGCTCTTAGTACTTTTAATATTTTTGTACATCTTAATCATTTGTTAAACTGTTGTGAGCCGAACGTTCGTGTGCTTCAAGAAGCGAAATGGTACGTGCTTTAGGTGATAAAGTAGCAGCGATCCTAATTCTTGGTGAAACTGGACAAAATATCCATGCAGCAGAACGCATTTTTAATAAGAGGTTTGCCGATCGCCCCGTTTCGAGGATTTATTTAAGGGAGCTTCTTCGTAAGTTTGAAACAACGGGTAGTATTAATGATGCGAAACGATCTGGCAGACCACAAATTTCTGATGAGAAAAAAATTGATATACTGGTAGAAGTTATAGTTGATCCTACTTCTTCAACAACTCACGTTGCATCTACCTGTGAACTCAGTCGAAGTACAGTACACAGGGTGTTGAAAAAAGACAAATTTCATCCATACAAATTAAAAATGGTTCATCTACTCTCAGACGACGATTCAGACCGAAGACTAGAATTTTGTGGAAATATGGAAACTAATATCAACCAACAGCCAGACTATGTCAAAACAATTTGTTTTAGTGACGAAAGTACTTTCTATCTATGTATGTGAATACACAGAATGTGAGGTATTGGAGTGACGCAAATCCTCACCTGTTTCGTGAAATACTTACCCAATTTCCCCATAAGGTGAATGTTTGGGCAGGTATCCTGGGAAACCACATCGTTGGGCCTCTTCTTTTAAATACTAATTTAACTGGTGAGGTTTATCTGGAGCTGTTGCAAAACGCAATAGAACCATTAATCCTTGAAATTTTAGATGATAATCCAGATGAATTCGGTAATTTGGAAATAACATTCCAACAGGATGGTGCTCCTCCACACTATTATGGTGCAGTAAGACGGTATTTGGATGAGGAGTATCGTGGTAGATGGTTTGGACGACGAGGTTCAACGGAATGGCCAGCTCGATCACCGGACCTCACAGCTTTGGATTTTTTTCTGTGGGGGTACCTTGAATCGAAGGTTTACGCCACTGAACCTGACAATATTGACGTTTCAAAACAACGTATTGTTGCAGAATTTGAGGCTGTTTCCGCAGGCACATTTGCAAAAGTACGAGAAGAGTTCAAAAATAGGATATTTCACTGTCAGGAAGTGAATGGAGGTCACTCCGTGAAATTTCTTTAAGTAGATACTGATTCTTAAATCTTTAATTAATATCATACTGAATGGAATTTAAATTTCAATGTTTACCAATGAGCCATCAAAACTACCATAAACACAAACAAAATTAGTATCATTGAATAGGTTTTTTTGATACCTTTCAAAAGAGGTGTCGCTTGCCGTAGGGTTCTATTTAAAATTATTGGTCACAATGGCCTTGTGACGTCATCTTTGACGATTTCGTTATCTATCATCACTAGTGGGGAAGTTTACAACCTTCAATATTCAGTTTCGAAATTTCACTTGTTTATGTATAATCGTTCCAAAAATAAGAGGGGAGGGAGAGGACTTCTGAGAAGCACTGTACATACGCTACCCTGCTGCTCTACCCCCATTTTAACGTAAAATAAGAATATACGTTTTGTAGAATACTTCTACCATCGAAATCTTTTGGAAAAATTAGAATCGGCCCACCTATGACGCATCCAGGTCTGCTGCAAAGAAGGATATTGAAAAATTCAGATGGCAATTATGCCAAAACTAATGATACCTGAGTTTTTCACACAAAAAGAAAATACTAATCACTACTATGTCGTGAGAAGTTTGAAATCAAACCCAAAAAGTAGCAGAGTTATGAATTGAAAAAAAAAAGCTGTTTACTAATTATCCGATCGAGTTGGGCTATGGCTCATTTTCTTTGCATTTAGATTTTCTACAATTCGTCAATTGAAAGTATCGAGATTGCTACATTAGTTTTCAAGTTGCAAGTCAAAAACGATAAAAATTTAAAAAATTGTTTTAAATGTTTATAACTGATCAAACAATGACAGTTGAGAGTAGGAATCATAACAGAATATAACTACGGACCATCTCTCGTATGATGACACAGTCGGTTTTCTGGTAGTATTTTTGTCACAGAATCAATAGAGCAGAAAATCTCTAGTGATTGGCCTATAGAGAAGGGTAGCTCAAAAACAGATGGTTCAACAGAGGCGGTCTCGAAATTATCCTGGAAATTGCCTCATTCTGAATGTGTTCTTCTGGTGTGTTATGTTACTTCTTCTGTTGTGATGAGTTTGTGATATGGTTTTAACGAAATTTGAAAATGGCTCATTGTGAAGTTTTGAACGAGCAGAGTAGGAAACACGTGTTAAATGATTTGGAGTATTTCCAAAATAAAAAGAGACTTCCACTGAAAACATTTCTGTTATTAATTATGCAGCTGAGGCACCAGAATTGAGCACTAGGACAATTTCTAGAATACGGCACGAAGACTCACGTGAAACAACTGTGAGCATTTTTTTACTCCTACAACGAGTGCCAAATGCAATGGTTTTATTTCATTTCCATTGGGTCCCTGCAAAGAGAAAAGCTTCCATAATACGAGATTTGCCCTAAGGTCTGCAATATGTACAATTATTTATACCATGATAGAAAACAAACGGTTTGTATCAACGATAAGAATTACTGAATTGACATTTTATAGGTGTCTGTAACACAATCTTGGGTATAATTTCAAAAGGTCTAGGTTTTGGTTTCTCAAAAGGTAATGGCAGAAGGGCTTTGATGGAGACACCAGAGATTGCATCAAAACGGGTTAAGTTTCTGAGATAATGTTATTTCTGTCGTACTGAGTTTCCACACTAGTTTAATGGTCATTTAATTATCCTCAATTATTTTCTTTACAATTCCAAATCCAAGCTGACAATTCATATATAGAGAGAATTAAGTACGGACATACCTATACTACACTAATCTTCCCGCCGCCCATGCATTCTCAAAGACGTAATTCCTAGTGTAATTTGGGCTGGCCCGACAGCTGTCACATATTTTCATTACCATAAGCAGATACAGTTGAAATGAAATAAATATATATATTTCATCTCACCAATGATTTATTGCCTACTTCGCCATCCGAAAACGCCTGTTACGCTACGAATGCTAAACATGCCACATACTACCGAAACCGATAATAGAGACGTGTGGCGAACTGCATTAATATACTAGATATGGGTTACGAACTAACCTCCGTTACAAAAAAAAAAGAAAGGGGTATTCGATAGCCTCTAGTTGTCCAATGGGGGGAAGTGATCACAAACACACAAAATTCTGAATAATAGACAACATCAATAAATAGACTTAGGAAACACAAGAAAAACGGACTGGGAAGCATTTGAAGCAAACATAGCTCAGAATATCCAGAAAATTTAATTCGAAACAGATTGAGTACAAACAGTGACCTCACGTCGTTGTGGAGCAATTCAGTGACGCAATAATCTTCGCTTTCGATAATAAGTATACCCTTATTACTCCATGAAAAGTTGACCCTGATGGAATACTGAACTCACAAAACCGAAGGAAAATATCAGAAAAAAAAAGTGTCAAGAAACAGGAAGGCATTCTTGTTCCTCGATGAGTACTAAACAGAGTTAAAAAATAATCTTTGAGAAAGTACTCAACAGACAATGAGAATGAGAAACTATTCAGGATTCATTTCCCAGGAGCTCAAATAGGGAGCTACTGAGAACCGTAGCTTAGGCAGATAGATAATGCCCCTCACTCCTATTGAATATGGTTGTGGATGGGCTGCTGGTTTCTCTGAGTAGTGAAGGACATGCCGATGGTATGTGCATGCAAGAGGTAGCGATATGAACAAACTTGAAGGGCGTGAATATCACGATGATGTGAAATACATGTATAATATATTTCAATGCAAACAGAAAACAGATATACAAAGAATTGGTGAAAACTAGATTGATAATAGAGTCAAAACTGACCTGAAACGACACATTGTCATAACATGTACCAGAACATATACCTGTCTGGTATGGTGGCACAACACATTACAAAGAGGAATCATAACAACACTTAGCAAGATACAAATACTTTTCTATCTTTTCTATCTCGCTTTCAAACCTTTGAAAGGACCCGGGTTCGATCCCAAGCTTGGGTTTCGCCTTTAATTTTCTTCAATTTTCCATTAAACTCAACCACAAAACTTCTATACGTCACCGAAACATATTACCCCAGAACATTCACCCTCACAACACAGTACTTCCACAGAGCATGACTTGCCCCGCAACCGTGTTGAAAATCTCTCTGAACCTGGTTTTTTGACGTACTTTTGCCAGAAAATAGTTCAAATTTGTCGAACGAAAGTATCATGCGTAAAATTGAATTGCTCTATAATGATTAAATCACAGATCTTTATAGCTTTTTTCTACTTGAAATATTTTATTTTCACCAAAGGGATGGCAAAACATCGCGAGGCGACCTCCCATTGCCTCTTCAAAAGAGGCGTACGGGGCGTTTCCCCATTCTACCCTTGAAATACAGACTGGAATACACTGTAAATATAAATTACGAGATGTACCGTACTGAATAGATAATAAATATATCATAAATTCGAATCCAATTCAAATGTGATATAACGCGGTAATTTTCAATCACTTATAATTGCACGAGCGGTTTGTATTTTATCACTTATAATTGCACGAGAAGTTTGTATTTTATCGGGTTAATTTGGGTTGTTTAATGAGAAACCGTTGCGTAGGAATCAGACGAGAAAAACTACTAAAAACGCAACACCGAAAGTGGAGCGTTTTTCGGTTGATAGTTTTTCGAGTCAAATTGCTAAAGGAAACAGTTTTGAATTTGAACAACACAAATTTACCCGATATCAATACAAACATCGAGTGTAATTCGGCAGAACAATTTAATGAATAACAAATTTAGAAACATATCAATGCAAACTTCATTTATTCTGGCAACCAACACCGCGATAATTGATAAACAAATGAATAAGTGACAAACTGACAATTCCACTGTGGCATATGCGATTTTTTATACATGAGTTGAATTGTTGGGTAAATTTGAGTTGTTTTATAAGAAACTGTTGCCTAGCAATTACACGAGAAAAACTGTCAACTATTAAAAACGCGACACCGAAGGTGGAGCGTTTTCAAGTTGACAGTTTTTCGAGTCAAATTGCTGAAGGAAACAGTTTAGAATTTGAACAACACAAATTTACCTGATATCAATACAAACATCGAGTGTAATTCGGCAGGACAATTTGATGAATAAGGAATTTAGAAACATATCAATGCGAACTTTATTTATGAAACATTAAAAATAACACATTTTTATTCGAATGTAAAATTATTAAAAACGCAGTTATTTAAATGCATACTAGGAACAGTGATGTCGCTGCGGGGTGCCACAGCTAATAGTTTCTGTAGTAGATATTGAAGTTTTTCTTTTTCCAAATGAATTGATTGAATAATGCTCGAACGACACTCTTTGTCAACTTGTAAGTATGGTTTCATTGATGATGAATTGTTGTGTCCTGTTATTTTTATTAGAGCTTGTTCTTCAATTCCGTTTTTACTTAATTCACTAACTGCTGCCGCTCGATTTGAGTGATTTGTAATTTTGACACAATTGACATCTATACCAATACGTTGTGCTGAGCATTTAGTCCATTTGGATATTACATTAATACCAATCGGCACATTCTTATACCAACCTTTAGAATTTTTCTTTTTCCAAAAGGGATTTGGTGTAAGGAATACTTTGTCCAATGTTATAAAATTCTCGTTTTTTCATTAACTTTTGCTGTCACATAATTTATTGTTACCGCCTTGTTTCGTTTTCGAAAATAGAGGATTATACTCGATACGACCAGTTTCTTTTCCATTATTTTCAATTTCAGATACGAAATAAGTGGTTTTTTAGTAAGCTGCTTCTTCTCCGCGCCAAGCTAATTCAAACGCCAAAATATAATATACTTTATTTTGAAGTCCTTCCGGTTCATTTCTGTCATATAATCTGGCCATTGCAAATACTTCGGATTTATTAAGAGCTGATGCACTAGATTTTCTCTTGTGCTTGTAGGATTTTACGTTCAGCAATACGTGCAGCTCATGATGAATTAAACTAAACGTCGGTGAAAGGATTAAATGCAATATAGAATTCGTTATAATATTTATTTTGTAGCATTTTAGCGGTGGTGTTCAAAATTGTTCCAACTCCCGCTTCTTTGTAGTCTTCTCCGTTGCCAATCTTGCAATATTACATTCAATTTCTCGATAGAAGTATCTGGCGCAAATTTATATCTTTTTGCATCGCAAAACGTAGAAAATTGTCGCCAGATTGATGATTGAGTCGCAACTGTATTAGTAGGCACACATGTATTAACAATTTGACTAATTTCGGCGTTCGTATACTCGCCGAATTGACCCATCGTTAGTGCTTAGAAATTCAATATGTTGTTGACAAACATGTCAAACTATTTATTTTTGCAACCAACACGGCGATAATTGATAAACAAATGAATAAGTGAAAAAACCACTAGTGCATTTGTCGCTGTAAAAGTTGCAGCTAACTTTTGCCGCTGTCAAACTGACAATTGCACTGTGGCATATGCGATTTTTTATACATGAGTTGAATTGTCAAAATAAAATCTCTGGATGATATTTAACGAAATTTTTCTGTTCCACGGCTAAGAAATCCTTACACCATATCGAATGATAGCCATTTATTTTGGTCACAGTAGCTGGCAAAGTTATATCCGAATATTTTAAATTTAAAGCTAGACGAATATCCAATATTTCATTACACTTTTTCAACCCGTCCTCGGCGAATAAAATAACTCTCTCTCTTGTGTCGGTGCACCTGAACGCACAAAATGGTTCAGAGACCATTTTCCGTGTTTTAAACAGAATATGCTGGAACGCTGTGTACGAAACAACCACAGACGGACTGAAGCCGGTATCTCACGGCGCGAGACTCGACAATCCCCAAGCCGAGCTCGTCAAGTCTCGCGCCGTGAGATACCGGCTTGACGCTCGACGGACGGACTCTATATCTGTGTATAGTGAGAATGAGCACATTTTTGTATTAGGACATATTCCTCGACAATAACTGCAAATGTATGACTGTGTAAAATCACATGAATCAATAACCAAACGTAAAAAGGATAAAAATGATTGGGTATATACACATCTGCCGGAATGCTTTGATATACGGTGGGTATGATAATATAAGTCAGACTTATGTAGTTTCACACTATCTTTTTTGCAGTGCAAAATTACATAAATCAGACTTAAGTGATTTTACGATTAACGTGTGTTGCGCTATTGTACGCCAACGCCCCGGACCCCCCTCGTGAAGAGGCAGTAGGTGGTTGCCTCGCGATTGTTGCGATATCCTATGGAAAAATGAATTATTTCAAGTCGAACAAAGCTATATATCCCTTCCTGCTATTCGCTTATGAGAAAGGGGCAAATTAAAGGAATAAACCCGTGTCCTTGTAGTTTGAGAGCCCATCTACGAGAGCTACTAGGCTAACTTGAACTAATGAAGTGTTTCAAGTTTTCTGAGCGCTGGGAGAATGAAACCCAACGCGTTCGATTGCCCGTCTCCGCTTTCCACCCCGGAACTGACTTCTGGCTGCCGAGCTACATGCTTGTCAGCTAGTAGGGAATTTTTCTATGTAAAAATGTCCCTTGTACCTTATTATTTTCCAGTTTTGTAGCCAGCTCTCCGTCTATGAGTATTGATAACTTGACAACTATACTAGACAGAATCATATAACTTTCGCACTATTCTGCGAAAAGATATCTGGTATACGGACAAGTCTTGAGGGCGGATGCAGGAGTGTTTCCAAAGATCAATCAGCTAATTAATGGATACCGAAACTTCCACCTTTCAGACATAATTATAAAAGAAAATGATAGGAAAGACATCGAAGATAAGATGATTACAGTCAGACTGTCTGGTGGAATTCAAGGCAATTATAGGCCAAGAAATAACGTCCGGAATGATACGAGCATGCAAAGAGAAACTGGGGACATTATAAAGTTGGAACCTCAGGCTGATCATGAGGCCTGGACATCAGGGTATTGCAGGCAAAAAAATCTGACGAACTTACTGAAGGAGAGTCGAAAAATAAACAAGATCAATGAAAGATAATTGAACGTATAGTACGAACACCTGTGAAGAGCTGGACCCTGAAAAAAATCACGATTACTGAGAGAAAGACCCTTATAATAGACAGGGCAGCAATATACAAATTTACCGTGTCGCAAGAGAATGGCAGTGCTGTTAACTCTGAATGAGGGCCAAATTGAAGTACTACCGGGACTCATGACTGGTTACGTCCCAGTAAAAGAGCACCAGAGAGTCTTCAATAGTGACCTAACCTACAAACTATACTGTAGAGAAATGAAATCAGTGTTACATATACTGTGAATATGAAACCCTTCGGCAAACCAGAACTATACAAACATTTCGAAATGAGTCAATGAAATATGAACCGCGATGCCAATGTACAGTCATTAGGTAAGTTTGAGGGTAATCATATAGTATAGTCCGAAAGCCCAGTCGATTTATATACCTAGAACCCCCTGTAGATTATAAAGTTTCCTACAGGGTTCCTCATGAAAAGATATACATGAAACAAAATTTATGTCGGGGTAAATCCTGGGAGAAGTATTTTTTTTTAATTAATGAACAGACCCATTATCTCCCTTCTATCTACACATAAATCCACTCGGTTTTATGGGATCAATATTTAATGCACCCAGGTAGCCAAGCGATAAGATACTGGCTTGACAAACATAAGTTCCTAGAATCAAATCCCAATTCAACCAAATTCAGAGTCTCTTTTTTTTGTATTTATTTCTCCCATCCACAAGGAAAATAAGTTTTATATAGGCTGTGACTGAATAGGTAAATACACGTATTTGAAATTGAGAAACAAAGAATTCAAAGGAGCTGTCGTTTTGTTTTTCTCAGAATTTTGGGCCAATGACTCGGTAGCTGGAATTTTGGGAAACAAAAATATTTTTTTTACATTTGAAGTTCTTCTCATACCATGTTCAGGGCAGTTACGTCATCAAACCAAAAAACCAGAATTGCTATGTTTTCATTTGGAGCCGACACACACAAGAAATTGGCCCGAGCAGCGATTTACCTCACTGTGCCGGGGGTTTTCGTCAATATGAAAGTCGTCACAGTTGCTGTCGCCGCTGTGCCGAGGCACAGAGTAGTTACACAGGAGAAGGCTAGACGAGACAAACGAAAATAGAAAGAGATGGAGTCCTATCTCGAATTAAATGCCCGAAAGAACTGTCAGAATAACGATCCGCTTCTTCATGAAGCTTATTTTAAATATATAACTGAAGGGGTTACGGCAATATCTCCATTTTGAATGATGACGTGTGTTATGGCCTAGAATTGCCAACAAAACTGAAGCATTCAACACTACAAACGATTTTGAAAGCGAATCTCCAATCATTTATTCATTAATTTTTGGACCCTTACCACTTACGTTGGCAGTGTTGTCCTAATTTAGAACTGGCAATTGTGCCTATTTCGAGTTGAAGGTCCGAGTCAATGAAGCGACAAACCAAACATCGAAGGAAAGGGACGGAGTTTGCTATCTGTTTGTATAATCTGTAGCCGAGGGTTGTTTTCCTAGTTGTTCTCATTGGAATTACCAATGTGTCCAATTTCAATTCAATTTCAGATACGTTCAAATTCTAATTTTATCCTACTAGATACATAGAAATTCTTTTTCTTCCTGGTGAGGTTAGGGAAAGAACGGAATTTGTGACTATGAAGTTTCGGGGTACAAGGTACCTTCGCTTGCCCTCCTAGCTGCGGGCGAATTGGCTACCCCTGCTGCTGCTAACAGGTAATATGAAATTAGCAGCGTTGTGTATATTTCTGGAGAAAGATTATACAAAAAACCGCCTTGAAATAATTATGTTTCTAAGGCTTTTCACCCTATTTTGCTATATTTCTTGGATGCAGGAGAAATAAATACAAAAAAAAACTCTTTGTTTGGTTGGATTGGGATTTGAACCTATGAACTTATGTTTGTCAAGCCACTATTTTACCGCTTGGTTATCTGGGTTTGATAAATAATAAATCCAGATATCCAAGCGGTTTTGGGTAACCGGCAAAAAAGGTAGATAACGCGTCAGTTTATCAATTAATAAAAAATACTTCCAGCAGGATTAACCCCAGCACAGTTGTCGTTTTATGGGTAGGTTTTCGTGAGGAACCCTGCAGAAAACTTTAGAATCGTCCACGGGTTCAAAGTATATAACTCGACCGGGCTCTCCTACTATTATGGAGAGTATGTTGGACTACTAAACCTTTTCACTTTACTTTGTACTCCATTCGTGTGAAGAATTGAAATGGAATTTGAAAGTTGTCAAAAATAAATTTGGTTGTGAAAATCCAAATAATCAATTCATTCTGGTTCAAAAATATTTTTCAATCATATTTTACCTTCTATTGAACACAAACAAATGTGTTTTAAGTTGGGAACTTTTCGCAAATATGTAAATTGGACATTGCGTTCGTTTTCATTATTAGAAAAACACATGAGCAGTTGGTGTTTTTCCTGTTTGAAATGTATACTTACAATCGTAGTATCCATAATGAGGTGCCCTTTGGTAGTTGGAGTTATCAATCTCCTCAAAATCGAATGATATGACATACTTGATATCTGGCTTTTCTGTCAAGGATATATCCCATTCGTTCAGAGATTCTAGGTCTGGCATACTTATGAAGGATTTGTTGCTTTCAACTCCTCTATTTACACCGTTGATTTGCTGAAAAACAACGAATATTATAATAATGATGAAAACATCTGTAAAAATAACTTGAATTACTAACTGTTGGGTAATTCTTGAAACTGATACCAAATGGACAATCGTTAAGGGAAATTGGGGCAATGGTGCGCGAGGGGTAATCGGACACACTGACGTTATTAAATTTTTCATTACAAGGTTTTATTTAACTTGCTTCGTTCGTATGTCATTCCATCCAGTTCAAACTTTGTAATCAATTTTTGGAGCACTTACCGACATCCGATTGAGCTGAAAGTTGGCAGGTATTCATAATTCCGGTGACAATGCATTATGAAATTTTTGTTAGAGAAAAAACAAAATGGCGGCTTCAAGATGGCGGACAAGTTTTGTGATTATGGTCCGATTCGTTTCAAAATTGGTACGTGGGGGTTTTCGGAGTAGGAGATTATGAGTTTTTCGTCAACATCTATGAATTCAAGATGACGGCTCCAAAATGGCGAAGGAGTTTTGTGATCATGGTCCGATTCTATTCAAAATTTGTATGTGGGGGTTTTTGGAGTCAGATATTATGAATTTTATGACAAAATTTATGGAATTGATATGGCACCTCATGGAATTTTTGTTAGAGGAAAAAAGAAAATAGCGCAATGAGATGGCGGACGAGATTTAGGTTTATGGTCCGATTCTATTCAAAATTGGTATGTGGGGGTTTTAGGGGTCGGAGATTATGAATATAGGAATAGGAGATTATTTATTTTAAGTCAAAATTCATAAATTGAAGAGATGGCAACTCCAAGATGGCGGATGAGTTGATCTTTAGATGATCTCCTCATTGAAGGACTATTAGATAGCTCAGAACTTATAGGGAAAAAAAGCCTCATAATAACGATGCTTTAACAAAAATGCATAGATTGAGGCGTATTTAAGTACCAAAAAGCACAAAATGAAATAATTGATAGAAGTCTTTTCAAAGACAAGCTTTTAGTCAAATGCACGAAAAATCAAAAATATGCTTTGGATGTGTGACGTAGGTTATTCCTTGAGTTAAAGATTCAAAAGCTTGTCGCGCAAAATTTTCAGTTCGAATACAGAAGCGACAAGCTTTTGTATCTATAACTCATGGAACAACCAACGTCACACATCCTAAGCAATCATTTTCAACTTTTTTGTGCATTTTAATAAAAGCTTGTCTTTAAAAACGCTTTCTATTAAATATTTTATCCTGGTACTACTCACCAACCTCTTCCTACTGTAATACCTTGACCGCTGTTCCTAGAGTAGGTACAGACCGCCAGTTGCTTGGTGTACGATTGAATATTAAGTACACGTGCTAATCCATATAACGATAAAAATTTATTAAATTTGCTGAGTTAAATGTATCAGAAGGTTGGCATTCCGATACGTCGAACAACATAATATATCGCATAATTCAAATAACGAAAGGAAGTTGGCCGGAAAAGACTGGCTTCATGGCTTTCCAAACCGAGTTCCTGAAATAACGATAATACAATTCGAATGAACAAGTTTAAATAGAATTGCTTCATTCAATAAAGACGAAACTGACTTATTCTATTCTAACCTCAAGAAACTAGTTGGAAAGTATAACTTCGCACTGAATAGAATCTGCAATATGGATGAAACCGGCCTCACGACGGTGCAGAAGAAATGCCCGAAGGTGTATGGTGCTAAGGGGGCTATAAAAGTAGGGGCTGCTTATATCCTGCAAGAGGCTTGTTGAGCCATGCGATACATACCTACCGAGTGGCAGAAAGGGAGAGTCATCCACATATACAAATACAAATAAATAAATAGATAAACAAATGAATGAATAAATAAAGGAATAAATAAATAAATAAATGAATAAATAAATACACCCAAGATGGGGAGACTAAATGACATGACACCCGAGTCATATTGCCCAATCAGTCTAGTGCCCTTCCTGCTGAAAACTCTGGAGACACTAATAGACAGATACATAAGAGACGAAGTATCAACGAACGTCAATATGCGTATCAGCATTGTAAGTCAACTGACACTGGATGACCTCAACATGCTACTATCAAAGTCTCTCGAAGACAAAGAGATAGCCATCACGACCTTCGTCTATATCGAGGGTGCATTCAACAATGCATCTACAAAGTCAATTACCAGAGCCCAAAAAATAAAGTGGTCCCATCCCTACTATGTCAATGGGTGAACACCAGTTTGGTGAAAAGGGTAACCATATCAACCATTGGTGAAATATTGTTTTAATAAAATAAAGAACGAACCCCATTTTCGTAACAATATATTTTCTGTATCAATCTCGAATTGGTGTCTCATCGTCTCTACTCTCGAATAGGTGTTTTTGAAATTTGAGTCCATTTTACGATACTTCAGACGGGGTTGTAGATATTTTCCTCTGGTCATGAATCATATCTTCTTTGCGGTAATATTTCTCGCATTTTCTTTATTGACGTCGATACTTGATGGACATTCACATTATAGTTAGGGAGGTGGAGAGTAAAATTTCGATATAATCGGCACACGTGGCAGACGTTATTAATAGCGAGAATTAGACCATTAGAAACATCAAGGACCGCGTCTTCCACCATGGTGGCGCTGCGTTGTCAATTGACAGTGTTTCAAAAATGTTTAAAAAAAAGGTGTGCTATATTATACGCACATGTCTGCCTCTGGAGCTGATTGTCACAATCATCCTGTAAACACAGAAAATCAAAGAGGCAGACATCCAGGGCTCTGACTGTTGTAGTATTTGATTCTTTAAGTTATTTTTATGATTTAAAAAAAAGTATATAAAGTGCAAACTTGGCAGACCTGGATTGTTCGATTAAAAACAATGAGCAGGACCATGGAAAAATAGTCTGCCAGCATGTTGCCTCTGCGTTTTCTATCGAGAGCGCTCCAAAAATGTTAAAAAAATGGGTGTGCTATATTATGCGCACACGTCTGCCTCTTGAACTGATGTTTAGATTTCTTATAAAAACCAAGGAAATCGATGAGGCAGACATCCAGGCCTGTGATATTCCAAAGGCAGACCATTTGAATTTTTTTCCGACCCGACGCTCACGCCAAGTTACGAGTACAAAATTCTACGTCAACTGAATATTATTGAAAATAATTAATATAATCTGTAGGAATGTTCTCAAAATCAAATCAAAATCAAAACGTGTCGTTATACGCTGCGCTGATACTGACGTCTTGATTATCATGCTCGGAAATATGGAATTTCTGCAGAGCTCTCTCAAGATTTGGATCGATTTTGGTACTGGCAACACACGTCGGTATATTGATGTTTCGCAAATTTATTCAAAGGTGGGACCTTTGATTTGCAGTTCCTTACCTGGTTTTCACACGATCACCGGCTGTGATTATAATCCCGCATTTTTTTGAAAAGGTAAAAAAAGACCTTTTGAACGATTATTACAATGCGAGGAATTGCAAAGAGCTCCTATCACCATTGGGAATGTTGATATTGACGCTTGTGAGAGCGTTTTCGACATATTGGAAGAATTCGTATGTCGTTTGTACAATATTTGAAAAACGAAGAAAGTTAACGAGGGCCGATACAAAATTTCCTCAAAAACATACGACGTCTCAAACGCCGCTGCATCTTTCAAACTTTCACCCCACAATTTGGACGCTTCAAATTTGCCCCTATGCATGTCGCACTGAATTAACGGAACACTTCCTGAGGACTTTGTATATAACAAAAATCTGAAAGAATGCCCATGAAAAAGATCCTGTTGGTGATTTGGACCCGAATGATTATGACTGAGTACAAAAAGATGACGCGCTTCAATTTAAATGGTTCAACGGAGAACAATTGCCTCGGTTCTATAGCGACGTCCTATCCGAAGTTGAAGATCCCGAACATCAATCAGGTACACATTTTTTCGTTCAGATGTATAATGTAAATTTCTTGCCATACAAATTTGAACAAGTTGTGTATTTTTCAGACGAGAAAGGAGACATGGACGAAAACGCCGACATGAATGATCGGCAAGGTTTCTCGGATGCTAGCGATGACAACGCTTCTTGAATATTCTAGATTTTTTTCCTTTTTAAAAAAATTTGCTCTCTAATAAAAGTTGCAAACGCATTTCGTTCCTGGTTGGCATTTAAAAAAAATATTTTTCCATAGATTTCAGCTCCAGAATCGTGACCGTGAGTTCAGCGAATAATATTAAACAAAATAATGATAGTAAAACTATAAAGAATCACAATAATCCAATGCCATACCCGCTTTCCTTTGATTCCGTGAAATTCAAACAATTGTACAGCCAAAAATCAGTGAGCAAAGTGTCTGCCAAATGTTTTTTCGTATCCAGGGAGTCATAATGAAACGAATGGTTGCAATGAGAACCGTGTGCAAATGACTTAATAGAGCTTTTTTTACATTTTTACAACTCCGTCCCGTGATAATGCAGAGCCCTGAATGTCTGCCTCTTCGATTTTCGTTGTTTCCAGGTTGATTGTGACCATGAACTCCAGAGGCAGACATGTGCAAATGATTTAATACTCCCCCTTCTTTAAGCAACTTCAACGCGCTGTAACGCGGAAACGCAGCGACATAGGACCCTAATTGACTGGACCAAATCAATTCGTAGTGATCTAAACTGCAATCCACCTCGATGTGAAACTTGTGCTAATCATATACCGAAATGCTCGCCACCTCCCTAACTATTAGAGCAAACAAAAGATACTCACTTCACTAAATGATTTTCCCCACATTGGTTTCACAGAACCAATACTCCACCTGAAGAAGCTATTTTATAGCGAAACACGTGTAGCGGTTTTGTTAACCCAATGAAGTGAAAATCATTCAGGGAAGTGAGAGTCTTTTGTTAACTTTACTATTTTTTGCGAATTTTGGGCTAATCCAAACAGAAGCGAAGATATATTTCTGCATAAGAAATCATAATTTCTGTATCGATCCTGAGTTTTCGTTTTCACGTTCAAATGATTTATTCGTATTTTGTGGGCCTTTTCATGACCCCTCAGACGGAACTGAAGAGATTCCTCTGGTTGGGAACCATATTTTTGCATAACGCATTTTCTGTATCGATCCTCAGTTGGCTTTCCATCGTTTTAGCGTTCAAATGATTTGTTCGTATATTGTGTTTCCTTTTTTATGACCCCTCAGGCGGAACCGAAAAAATTTGCCTCCGATCAGGAACCATGACGTATTTTCTGTATCAATCCCAATCATTTTCACGTTCAAATGATTTGCTAGTATTTTGTGGGCCTTTTTATAACCCTTCAGATGGAGCCGAAGAGGATTCCATCTGGTGAGGAATCTTATATATGCACATCGTATTTTCTATAACAATTTCATTATCTTTCGTTTAACTAATTTTTTGGTATTTTGTGGGCCTTTTTATAATCCTTCAGATGGAAACGAAGATATTTTCCTCCGGTCACATATATTATTTCTAAATAACCTATTTTCTGTATCAATTCCAAGTAAGCTTTCCATCGTCTTCGTGTTCACATTATTATATTTTGTGAGACTTTTCACGACCCCCCCTTTTGTCAGGAATCATACTCATTCCCAGTCTACTTTCTATATCTGTAACATTTTGTTGTCTTTGGAAATATTCCTTCCGTCAGGAGTTATATTCATTATTATCTTAACTATATCTCAATTAATTTCCAGTTTTTTTACCTATTTTCATTCATTATTTGAAACTCATACAGAATATTTGAGCGCTATACTCATCTCGAAGCCAAATCATTAAAATTAAATTAAATTGTATTGCATCATAATAGTATGGAAGATTATAACTAATGGAATAGGAAAATAATGACCGCAACAACAGCAACTCTTTTTTTTATTAATTTGTTCCAAAACTCCTGGAATTACAGTATGTTTTATTTCATTATAAATAATGCCGACAAAAATTGCCAGGCAATTTAATGATTAGAAATGTGCTGAGCGAGAGCTGTTTTGAGTAGGGTATTCATCAACGTGTTTCAACAAGGTGAAACTTTTAAAGATTGGTAATTTGGGAAAAAAAAATGGAATGCGGGCGGTTCTGGCGGTTGGAAGATTATCTGAATAAGTTATTGTATAATGGAAATGAAAGTAGACAAATTATGTATATACGAAATGAAAAGTAAACATGGAAAACTGCGAAGTTATGTACAAAATATGTTTTGACGAACAACCTAGATCTCGCATTCTTACTTTGTTCAATCATTTCCTTAATTGAGAAAGCGTTGATAATGATGGGCATAATTGTATTAGGTTTGGTTGAGTTTTTTTTCACGTGGAATTCTTCTGGATTTTGATGGTTGCATACTAATCCACTGGCAGTCCAAATGATTGTTTTTGCCAGAATAAGTGTAGGGGAAACATTTTTCATCGAAGAAATAAAAAACCGACTCGAAGCTTTAACACGATTACGTCATAAAAATCATAAAAATAAACATTTTTTAAAGGGATCCCCTTGTAATTTTCAACGAAGACTATCCTCACAAATTGAATAACTATCAAATCAAACTAGTCTTTCATCTTCATTAGAGAATTTACAATGATTATGACTCGTACATAAATGAAAACATTATGTTTATTATGCAAACGCTAAATTAAGTGGTTCTCAGTTATTACTACTTATGATCTCACTTATACTCATCCATGAAAAAAAGCATCAGATCACTTTGCAATTATTTTTTCAATTTTTTTTCACGTGGCTTTTAAACTCTCGTATATTTAGATTTTTTTAGTCGAATATACGTAATTTTCAACTTTCCTGATAATTTATTTGTTTGTAAATATATTACCAAAAATCAGGGATATTTCCCATAATTTTCTATATAATTGCATTTTTCAGTGAGATAAATAACTGAAAATTGAGGAATAGGGTGATTCCAGCGAAATAGTTGAATTTGCTGTAATTAGCGAATATATTGAAACCTAAATAATCAATTGCAGATTTGAACATTGTAATAATATCATAAACACTCTATCTTTTACTGCTGCTAACAAAAATTCTTCAAAAAACAGTTCCTAGAAAAAAAAATGTTATAAATACCCCTATTTATCATCGCCATGGACTATAACCCACACAAGTTCACTGCATTCATATAAACTGTACAAGCATGAATAATACATATAAGTTTGAATTATTCTAGCCTTTGGTAGAATAATTGTTAGGCCATTTCTGGATAAAAAAATATTTTTAATTAAAATGAGAATTTAGCAAATATTTGCCACTTTTACTCTGTTACCAAAAATGTCATCATCACCATGGACCATCCTGGTTTTTACCATAAATCAATTAGAGTAGTGTACAGAAGTATACTAATATCAGACATAGATTTGCCATACACCTCAGTTCTCCAACAGCATTGAGGGTGGTTGTATGTTTTGCATTGTTTAGACTTTTTCGAGTGGAACGAGTGTTTAATGAGGTAAGTATTTTTTTAATACATCAACTCCATGTATCTCTCTGGCACGTAGTGTTTTGGTATAAATGGCTAGTAAATGTGAAATTAAGATGGTATTAGGTTCATATTAGGCCCTTCATACATCAGATATTTTTTAGAGAATCGTATTTACTTAAAAAATGCTGAAAATACTATGTTTCATCATCTCCATGGACATCATCATCATGGACATGAACTGTCCATGGTGTTGAAATGAAGAGATAATTTTTTGTTTTCGTTTTGATTTTGTTCAGTGATATTTGTTAAGCTAAGTCAGGAAGAATGTCAGGGGTGCAATGTTAGCCCGCCTCCTTGTGGTGCACACTGGGTAACGCTAAAGAGCTAACAACATTGGTGGTCAGATAATCATTGTGATCTCCTGACCAAGCACATGATGAACAACAAACCTACAAACCGAAATGGTCCTCCTCAGGACTGATTGACTAAAAGGCTAGGACCTAGCCTTAAGATCTGTCAACTTAACGTAGAAGGATTAAGCTGGGCAAAAAGCCAAGTGCTAGAAAAAATCCTATCACAAAACGACATCGACGTTCTAGCCATCCAGGAAACCCACACAGGAAATACGGAACAGCTCACCAAAAAAGGTAAAATAGCAGGATACGACCTGATAGGAGCAACGTACCATCACGCATACGGAGTCGCCACCTACGTCCGATCCACCATTGAAAATGCACACTTCTGCACAGCGCAGGACACGGACGACATCCAAGAAGTAGTTATCAAAGTAGGGGAAATAACCATCAGCAATATATATATATATATATATATATATATATATATATATATATATATATATATATATATAAGCCCCCAAAGAGTGCCTGGCCACCAGAAGTGCTGCTTCCCCTTCCACACCGCGCGGTATACAAAGGAGATTTTAACAGCCACCACACACAATGGAAGTGCAAGAAGAACGACGCCAATGGAGAAACACTAACACAGTGGGCAGAAGATAACAAAATGTACCTTGTCTTTGATGCGAAAGAACGGAAATCTTTCAAGTCAGCTGCATGGAACCAAGAGTATAATCCTGACCTCTGCTTTGTGAGCACAGACGACTACAACGTACCAATGCAAACCACTCGCAAAATACTAGCAGATTTCCCGCATAGCCAACACCGACCAGCCACAATCGATGTCGGAATGCAAATCCCACTCATTCGGTCTTTCCCCCGTCCAAGATGGAATTTCAGAAGGGCACTTTGGAGGGATTTCTCAACTGGCCTTGATCCCTCCGAGAGCCGAAAACTACAAGAGATTCATAAAAGCAGCTATCGGATCAGCGAAAAAGAGCATTCCTAGAGGCTACCGTAAATAGTATGTGCCGGGATGGAACGACGAGTGCGAAAGAGAATACTGGAACTTCCAGGAAAGCGGAGACAGGGAGATAGCCGACAACTTATTGCACAACCTGCATGCAGTTCGACGCGAGAAATGGACGGATACAGTATCCAACTTCGATTTCAAGAGATCTAGCAGAAAAGCCTGGTCGCTCTTGAGAAAACTTGGTGACGGTCACGATGCGACGATCAACGCCAAGCACCCACCAGCAAATAAGATAGCAGCACACATCCTGTCCACAACTGGATCGTTAATGAACAAAGCCCATGCAACCCCAATCAAACGAGAACTCACGGAACTGAAAACCAGATGCGAGGAACCGACCGAATTTTCCCGCCCAGTTACCACTACTGAGATAACGGATGCTCTGAAAAACGTAAATGCCGGAAAAGCCCCAGGACCGGATGGAATCCACCCAGAATTTCACCAAGAAATGGCTAGCCATGTTTCTCACGGACATAATGGAAAAGAGAAAAATCCCACATGCAATGAAAAGGTCAAAAATCATTGCCATACTGAAGCCAGGAAAACCGAGCGACCAACCGAAAAGCTACCGTCCCATCGCTTCACTTAGCGTAATATACAAACTCCTTGAAAGGGTCATTTTTAATAGAATAGGGAGCACAATACATGAACGAGTCCCTATTGAACAGGCTGGTTTTAGACCACAGAGAAGCTGCACAGACCAGGTGCTGACACTAACAACATACATAGAAGCAGGGTTTCAAAAAAAACTGAAAACGTCGGCCGCTTTCATAGATCTGTCTGCAGCCTACGACACCGTGTGGAGACACGGCCTCCTGTACAAGCTCATACAAATAATACCATGCTCAAAGACCATTCGACTTGTCGACAACATGCTTGCAAATAGAACCTTTCAAGTAATACTACACAACCAGAAAAGTTCCACAAAGACACTGAATGATGGGCTGCCGCAGGGATCTGTGCTTGCCCCATTGCTTTTCAACTTATATATATCCGACATGCCTGATACGAAATCCAGAAAATTCGGATACGCAGATGATTGGGTTATAGCTACAAGGCACCAAATGTTCGAGGAATCTGAAGCCACCCTAACATCCGACCTAAGAACACTGGGAGCCTACTTCCGCAAGTGGAGATTGAAACCCCCCACAAAGACAGAAATGTCTTGCTTCCACCTGTGCAACAAACACGCTGATAGGGAACTACAGGTTTACTTCGGAAACAACCTTCTCCACCACAACCCGCACCCAAAATACCTCGGAATTACCCTCGACAGAGCACTATCCTACAGAAGGCACCTAGAAAACACTGCTGCTAAACTGCGAACGAGAAATAACATCCTACACAAACTCTGTGGAACTTCATGGGGATCTTCTGCCGACACCTCACGCACCTCGGCAAAGGACTGGTCTACCCAACTTCAGAATATGGCGCTCCGGTCTGGCTCAACAGCGCACACACGCACAAAGTTGACCTACAGCTAAACGTTACAATGAGGACCATTAGCGGCACACTAAAATCTACCCCAACCTCATGGCTGCCAGTCCTGAGCCACATACCACCGCCTGACCTCCGACGCAAATCTGCTCTCGTCCGAGAATTCAACAGAATCCGAGACAACCCCCAGCTACCCATACATCGTGACCTAGCCGACCTAGACAGAACAAGACTGCGCTCCAGAAGACCTCCTATGAGAACTGCCAGGGAACTGCGGACATTCGATTTCAACCCTGCAGACCTCTGGGAACGGGAATAGAGAGAAGCCTGCCCAGCCCAATGCCAGAATCTACCATGCATAAGCCAAAAGCCACCTGCTTACGAACAGCTCCGCAAAATATGCTCATCTATAAACAGAATACGCACCGGACACGGAAGGTGCGCAGACTCGCTCCACAAGTGGGACAAAACACCATCTGCAAGATGTAACTGCGGAGCGGCCAGACAAACCGTTCACCACATCATCACCGAATGCCAGAACAGGGCCTACGGAGGTGACTTCAATGACTTCCTGATGGCGACCAACGAAGCGATCGAGTACATTTGCCAACTAGATGTTAGCCTATAAGCAATAATATGTTTTGTATTTCTTTTTGTTGTATACATGTGCTACTGTACCATACGATAAATAAATAAGGAAGAATGTCAAAAATTCATTTCGTATCATTTGGTATGTGTCTTCTTGTTTTGAAGATATCTATGAAGTTATTCTTCATGAAAGAATAAAGCTTTTTTATTATTTTACTAAGCAGACTTTTTGTTTTCAGCACCAATGTTTTACAAAATTTACACCAATTATAACTCTATGGACACGGGTTTTTAATTTTTTTAAATAAAAACCTTAAAACCTAATAACGATCTTAATTTTAGGTGAGACTCAAACATATATTGTTGATGATGTAAAAATTTCAATGTTCTAATTTTATTTCCTAAATTTTATTGAGGTAATTTTTTACAATTTCGCTGGAATAACCCAATAATTGTTTTTCAAAAATGTTCGTTCATGGAGAGGTTTTGCCGGAGCAGCGAATGTAAAATATTCCTTATAAGTTATTTAATTATTAATCAGCTGTTGCATTACTACTATTGATTTGTACTTCTATTTCATTTTTCTTTATAGAAAATAAAACATAATAGAAGATTATACCGTTTAAAATCAGCCAATAAATTCAGCAACAACGACGACATTTTTTTTGATTCCAACTTTTTATTCTTTTGATAATTTGTTTACTTTCTCTAGAATGTGCAGAGCACAAAGCAGTTTTGAGATCACCTGATATGAACGTCCAACCCATGAAATCGCCTGCCAATTTTTTTCGGTATTTTACATAATATAAAATAGTTTCTGAAATATCGAATATCGTATAAGCAATTTTCTTACATTATAAAAAATATGAGGGTTGCAGTCACGACCAGGGTTGAGCTACCACGTAGTTATTTTTTATTCCACTATTATTAAACCATCGTTTTCAAATTATTACTTGTTTTATACAGTGCGGAAACCACTTATGGAATAAAATTATTTCAGGCGATATCCGAAAAAAATATGAGAAATGCTAGGACAGGTCAATTCTCGTTTTGAAAGTGACGTCATTTAAACAACAATTGTAATGTACAGGATGACCCATTTGTGTGCAGCACAAAAAAGTGTGTTTTTTTTAATGGATCACCCAATTTTTTTTCATATTTTTGGATTCTACCTGATGAGCTTATTTCAACGACCCAGAACGCTTATGGGGTGGATCAATTATTTGATGAATTATAGGGGCTAAACTTTAAAAATCTTTAAAAAGACTTGAGATGAACTATGCTTGTACAAGTCAATCTAGTACACTCTTTTACTAATATTGGAATATAATACAGGGCGATTCATTCAGGTACAACCTGAAAGGTGCTTTTAATGGATCACCATGTATAATTTTTTATTAATTTCATTTAATGAGTCGACTTGAATGACCTATGAAATTAGTAGACTGAATTCCTAACTAGCTAATAAGAACTTTATGATGTTGAAACAATTTCGTTGAAAGTTACTTTTTATTTTATCGTATCGTATCAAAATGCTCTCCATGTATACTTGTTGACATTAACCCAATCTGTAGCCTTTTTCTAAAACCTCAGCTGAAATCTTTTCATCTATGTTCTTTTTGAAAAGTAAGAAAATGTAGTGTGAAGAAAAATTATTTTCACAAAAGACATTGTGATAATTGGGCAAATGCGTATAGTATGTCCATTCTCAGTTAAATGAACTGTAGGCATTTCACAATAAATGCTGATATTCTAAAAGAAAAGGAAGAGCATCTCGGTAGCCACTATCTATAATGAAAATATCACCTGGATGAAACCATATTCTCATTTGGTTGAATCTATACTCAATTCATTCCGCAGTATGCGTGCATCACTATTTCCCGAATCTCCGAAATATGGGCCTTGAATATCCAAAATGTAACCATCAGAACCCACAATTAGGACGGGTTTGATTAAATGTCTGCCTTTGTATTGAGAATATGATCGTCGTAATACCCAGAAGTTGAAACTTTTGTCGATGTACAAATAAGTACCATCTATATAAACTATTGCTTTTGGTTCATTGGGTTGTGGATTGTACAACTGATTCGCAAAAACATGTCATTCTATGAATTGTTCTCTTGCTATTGCGGTAAATCCTATATTATCGAGTACGAAACGAGTCATCAAATATTCTCGCACTTTGATTATCACTATGCTGACAGCTTGAATAATTGAATATGATGGTTAAAAATTCATCAGAAATATATTGTCGGAGTTTGCATAAGAAATAAGAATGCCATTAAATCTTTTTTAGAAATATGTCTCTCACATCTATCTTGTCTTGGTACAGATACACAATGATTATATAAGTCACCAAACTGTTCTTTTGTGAGCGGAGCAATGGAAACCACTTTCGTCTACGTAATTACGTAATGCAATTCACGATTAGCGGCAATCCTGAGTTCGTTTTAAAATGATTGAAGTTCCTGACCTTTCAGAGCGTAAGGTCTATTGATATATCTTAAGCCTATCTGTAGGATGGGAAATAAGAACCCACGATCATCAAGATGAATGCCACAGGAACGGGTATTTTCTGGTATATAGATGTTCTGATATATGAACACGTTGACTCTGCATTCTATTGAAGATCAGCTACAACATTGCAAATGAGACACGTGTGCTTTGAGGATTATGTTAAAATATTCAATCTCAAACATCCTGGATCCTCTTGAAGGTGATGAATCTCTTGGATAATTGATTGGTTGCATGTCAGATTCTATTTCCATCAATTTTGGGCATTTGGATATATCAATAAGCAGTTTCTTGAGAAATATATGATAGATATTCGCAATTAATATTGGTATCCTATAAAATATCTAAAAATGAATGAAATTCCACCGCTCAATTTTTTGAAAATCGAAAAACTTGCTAACTTTGGACTCGCCTTGTATATCGTCTGTACGTGCAGGAATCATTGTTCTCTAGGGTGTATTCAAATCGGCCGTATAAATAATCGATGCATACTCGATTTGGTTTATATATTCGAAAAAGTCTCTTCACTATGGCCATTTGAAATTTTGGAAAAGTTATCTTTAGCACCCTATATAATCTTAATTGTTGAATTTAGAGCGGTGGTGCGATGGAAACATTTGATCAGCATCACGAGTTCTGCAATATATAAAAAAAAACCAGCAAATTCACCGAAAGCCAATTTCCCATTGATGCGGTGCGAAGTCCTTTGGTACAAGAAGTATTCTGAAAATTTCGAATTCGAAGTGGTGTAACAAAACAGATAGTAGAAAAACGAGCTATTTTGGAACTATTTCACTTAAAATGTTCTCTTTCTCGAAATTTTTATTCTTAATAAGTTGTAGTTATATCTCCTTTGTGACTTTTTGAGAAATATTAACATTTTTAGAAGCCATAAATTTCAAAAAGTGGTATTTTTTGTCGCTTTTGAGGGTATTTTCACTTTTTGACGCAGCTGGTACAGTGTCGGAGATGTCTTGTGACGTCCCCTGACCATGCTAGGTGGTCCGGCCACTGGGATGGTTTTTTTTATCAAAATTTTTACAAATTCGTGTGAAATCTAACGTAATGGATGGAATAAAACAATTTTTTGTCCCTTGGAACAAATGCACAGGGTGCACAAATACTCGATACCATAATGCCTAAAATATCAAACAATATCGTAAAATACAAACCCACGAAAACACCCGTATAAATCAAATAGGAGACGAGGTACAATTCCCCCTTCAGAAAACCAAAACTGGTATTTGCTCAACACCAGGCAGAGACACCTCCTTCGCCCATCACCCCTGGATGAGCGAGCTGGATGTTTCCAACTAAGGTGTCTAAAAACCCTGGTGAATGAACTGATTCGATATTGTTCAGATTTTTGAGGGGACACCACCTGTTACTTCAACAGAGCTTCTCTCTCTCTGTGGTAGATGGCGCCGTCCAAAAATGTTTGTTTATATTTTCATGTCAGAACTTAATTTCTGACATCTGTAGCATCATATATAAAATTATTTCCAGTGTTTTGTTGGTATCTATGTGTTTTCCATCTCTGTGATTTAAAATCTTGCTTAGCTTTTTCCTGAGTTTGTTCTTTAAGAAATCAGTCGTTCATCAGTTCATTAGTGCGTGAGGAATTGATAATTTTCAGGTAGTGTAGTGTGTAAGGATACTTTTTGTAGAATGGGTCACATTCGTATTCTGTGTGGACAGTATAAAGCCGCAGATTCGAATTTTCGCCTGTATTCAGTACCAAAACCAAGTTCAAATCTTGACGAATTGACTAATAGTGATATTTCCATAGTTCATCATATTGTGTGCATTGAATTTTACATTTTCTGCAATTCAATGACAATTTCATTTCCAATTCTCCGTCTGTCACAATGCAGTTAACCTCAAATTCAAATGTTACAAAATACGAAAAACAACACGACAGTGCTTGCTTTCTTTGTGCAATGTTCGGGGGCTTCTAATTCTAGCTTTGCTATTAGTGAAGTTTGACAGATGTCTCTTTACAACCAATAGCGAAGCTAGAATTAGAACCCGCGAACAGTTCGCCTCAAAAATGAATCTGAGGAAATGAATATACCCTGTTACTGAATGGAAACTAAAACGAAATTGGCGCCATCTGACACGCTAGTAATCTTTATTATCAAGTAGGCCAAGTGTCGCCAAGTCGATCCCAAACTTCTATATAAGTATATAAGTGCAAGCACCAGGGTTCTTAGACATCTTATTTCCAACCCCATTGTAGCATGGGAAGATCTGTACAGAGTTTCAAGTTGTAAATAGTAGTTTAAGTTGAGTTATAATTGAGTGAGACGAATTAAATCTTTTTTAATTGAATTGAATTGATAGATTCCACCACAAATCCAATAAAGTAATCTGTGATGGTTTACGGAAATTTATTGCATAATAATGAAATATGAGCGGTCAGCGAAGTTATCCACTAATTTTTACGCGGGAATAGTTTTCACTCAATTTGGTCTACTTTATACCTGAAATCATATTTATTTCTCTTTCCGGATTTCTTCATTATTCAACATTATATGTACGATTTTGAACGAACCCTATATTTTGAGTCGAAGATGGCATTATTCAACTGGATAATGGTTATACTATACACACTGTAGCAGGTACATGAAAGAACCCACTGCTTTTATTCACATAATTTTCTGCAAAGGGGGATGCAACGCAATGATTGGACCAGAGGGCGCCATCACATTACGTCCCATTCGCGTCAAATTGACGTGTCAATTGACAAATGTCAATCTTTTGTTTGTTTAGTACTGTAGGAGACGAGGGTTGAGGGGTTCACAATTAACATGATTCAATTTGGTTTTGATAATGAGTCTTGCAGCAAATGAAATTGGCCATTTGAGAATAGATGAATTGAAGAATATTCTCAGAAGTAGAGGGGCCAAGGTGACAGGAAAAACTAAGGAATTGATTGAAAGTTAAGCTATCTACTTGAAGCAATCGCGAATTGAAGATATTTCCCAGTGATTGCGCATTGCTTCATCTTTTGGAAAGAAATGAGTTCATTGAGCGGTACACCGATGAGCACAACACTGAATCATATTGATAATTAAATTTATACCCAGGTAGAGCTACACTATTTTATTTTGAGATATAAAAAAAGTTTATTTATTTGTTATTTGATAGAAAACAAAACGCACTTTCGTTTGCAAAAGTGTAGGACCAGTATTGATATGTAGATAGTAAACAAAGGTAAACGTATCCGTTAGCAGTATTGTAGAGAAAGATATATATGATATGTATCTCTTTCACTGTAACTCGATGTTACACTTCGCATACAAATGAAAGAATTCGATCATTCAGAGTACTTTCAGATGGGTATGCGGAATGGGAAGCCCTGAAATACACTATTCAATATTCTTCCTGTAATGATTAGTCAGAAAATTCAACTTTGATGATTCTGTGTTCCGCGCGGTGTGAGATCACCCTCGTCCAGGATCTGCTATAGTGGCGCTAAAGTTTGGCAGTTGCCTTTCCCATTGAACAAAACATCCTTTTTATGTCATTGTTGACAATTACATTATTTGTCTCTTAAGAATTCGTTTGTGCTTATAAGCTATGAAACATTCAACAGACACTCTTCGAATAGAAATTTTGAAGATGATAGGTTACGGGGATATTTGTAGAAGTCAAGCTAAAGTTGCTCATATGTTCAATCTGCGGCGTCCTAATTTGCTGAATATCTCACGAACAACTGTGTCCAAAATGCGTGCACATTATAAAGAATTTGAACATGTTAAACTGCTCGAAAGAAAACCTCATTTTGTAGTGGACGATGGGAAATTAGAAATTATGTTAAGTGTCCAAGAGAATCCTACTTCAAGTTCATGCCAACTTGCGTTAGAAAATAATGTCAACCATACAACTGTCCTGAAAACATTCCATAAAGGAAAACTGCCCCTATGAAATTGTATTTACCCAGGAATTAACCGAAGACGATCCAGACCGTACAATTCTGCGAAGAAATGATGAACAAGTCAGACAGAAATTAGATAGCTCTTCTTCTATTCTTTTTTTGATGAATCAACTTTCAATGAAAAAGTGAAAAGGCAGAACTATAGATATTGATCGCAGGAAAACCTTCACTGGATGCAAAACACACACACACAATATCCTCAAAATGTTAACGTTTGGGCGGGTATTATCGGTAACCATATGATAGCACCAACTATTATTGAAGGAAATATGACAGGTGAAACATATTTGAATTTACTTAGGAATGAAGTTGTTCCTGTCCAGCTCAACTTTTATCCAAATGAAGTATATCCCTACTGAGTATATCCCTACTGAGTGAAAATGTTTGATTGCAACAAGATGGGGTAACACCCCATTATGCTGTACCTGTAAGAGGGTATTTAAATGAAACTTTTCCTAATCGGTGGATCCGACTAAGAGGTGCTCTGAAGTGGCCAGCTAGGTCGCCAGACCTAACGCCGTTGGTTTTTCTTCTGTGGGGCTATCTCAAGAATAAAGTTCATGTGACTCAGCCAGATAATATTAAAAATCTCAAAAAAAGAATACGAACAGAAATGCAAAATATTTCACCTCAAGTTATAGTGAATGTTAGGCAGGAGTTTTACTATAGATTAGGTTACTACCAATAAGTACATGGCGAACATTTTGAACAATTGATGAGATAAAATAAAAAGTAATTTCAAAATTAATAGTTTCAATATCAAGTTTTCATTAGGTAGTTGAGAATTCAGTCTACAAATTTCATAGTTCATTGATATCGGCCCATTAAAGGTTGTTAAAAACAAAAATATATGTGGTGATCCATTGAAAATCACCCTTTTAGTTTTGCACCTGAATGAATCCTCCTGTATTATATTTCGATACCAGTTGAAGAGTGTACTAGATTGACTTGTCTAAGCGTACTATCGTGTTTAAATTTTTCAAAGAATTTCAAAGTTTAGCACCTATAATTCATGAAATAATTCATTCACCCCACAAGTACTATACTATCAAATCATATAAACTATGAATTTTAATAAAAACAAGTTGTAAGAGTAATTGCACTTATGGTCCAACTCAAATATGTGAATGAGAAGATCCAAATATATATACAAGTCTCGAACGTTCGAAGGTTGCTTTGCAAGTAAGCTGGCGGTTGAGAAACTCATATTAACAAAAACTTGCTCTTTGGCAGGAGGGATAAAAAAATCCAAGTTTAATTCAAATCTGCCCATACTATGGAAGATCCACACATTCTCCCTGTTCATTTCCTTTCGAATTGTGTGACTATTCCATAGTTCCACACCATCATTCAAAAATGAGTGGTTTAATTGGTTTTGTCACTACTTGGTAAATAATAGAAACAAAATACAATACTCACCACTCCATCTATATGAGCATTTTCGAAATCAACATGTGCTTTCGGATAATCTTCAATGGTTGCACGTATTCCTTTGTACTCTAACACGGCCACTTGGAAAACTTTGTTGTAATCTTCACCACAGTCCTGATGACCTTTCACACGAATCCAGTAGAGATTATCCGGTTGCGTTGCGCTTACAATTATATCGAAGCGTTCTCCAGAATAAAGAACAAGTGAAGAAGCTGAAAAATATGGATAAATAATAACAAGAAAAAATAAGCATAAAACGAGACCATTCTCTGATTGAATACTCTCACCCAAAGATAAATTTTCACCAATGTGATATTTTGAGGTTTTTTTCAACACATGAAACCGAGTGAAAGGGTTTTACGAAATTGCTTCAATTCAATGATTATGTTAAGCGAGTAGATGGATATAAAACAGTATGAATTCATTTTCCTCCTATTGAATTCAGACTTTTTAGAAAATACAGTGCTGATTGACCAATGGCCTTCATTCGGTGGAAAATACATAGAAGTTGAAATGGAACTAGACTCGATTTTATATCAATTTCAAATTGACAACCATTAGTCTTTATTAGCCTCCCAATAGCGACTATCGTCCATATTTTTCATCCCACACGTTTCCTGTCGCAGAACGATTCTAAACAGCCATGCCGACACTAAAACTTTTACAATAAATATCGTCTCACACGATTTATAAAGTCATGACTGGTTGTCAATACTGAGAAAATAAATAGATTATATGATAGATGCAAAAAAAAAGAAATTCGGGATTGACTTTCAGTATTTATGGAAGGTAGCAAAATGAAGATATAACTTTTCTCTTGATGATTCACTGATCATCGAACTCCATCTGCGGGAAGACATAGTGTACTCTTTTCCATTAATATAGTAATAGTTATTGTGCATATATCTTTCTCTATAATTTGTAATATTTCAAAGCCCTTCTTGAATATCATATAACTCTATACAAGTTGTCTTTGGAAGTAGTGCGTTTCCTTGACGTGCGGAAGGCTTACTACATATATCGGAAAAAAATATCTTTATGAGTAGGTGAAATCTGCAGAAAGAAAACAGCTGGCAACACCACGAAGATTACTGGATGGAAAGCAATGATAACACGACCCTTCACGTTTGATGTTTCCCTAAAACAGAGTTTTAACTTTGGTGGTTATTTACCTGATTGTCTCGACTAATTTCGTCATATTTGGTTATTAGCTTTGTCATTGAGTTCAATAGGTTTATTGGTATGTGTTAGTTCTTTATTATGAGTACAGCGCGTTATGTGGCAAAATGATTGGTCCTAGTGTATTGGAGAAATGTAAAAGAGCCACAAACCGTGTACTCACTGTAGGACAAGATCCAAACTAATTTCTTCTGCATCGATATATGATAACAACGTGTCCTGCCACTCGTCTTTTTCTGTACCACACTACCAGTTTCTAAGAGCCTTTGGGACACAGCTACAAAACAGTTCTGGATACCGTTCAACATATAGTCTAACTGCTGCGTTACTGCCGCAATAAGCTTCACCGTAAGTAGTAGCATATCATGAAATTCTCCGTTGGAAAACAAAGACATCACGAAACAAAAATGCAACTTATCTTCAATTGCACTGCATTGCAATTGCGCGGTGCGGTCGATGAATGTATTATTGGGTGCAGGGTAGCCAGTTTTCGCTTTTTTTCATAAAAAGTGATATTCACTTAGTACAAAAACGGCTGATATCAGGATAGATTACATATAACATGTTTGTTCTCAATTGCGTGTTCTACGTACCCTTTCAAGGAACGCATTATTTTCAAGGCCACCCTGTTAAACCATTTCGAAATCATGATTGAGAGAAAACACATCTAATTTTGAAGTTTTGGATACTCTGGAAATTTCAAATGCAACTTATATTTTTTTGAATTCTAGTACTAAGCAGTGATGAAAGAAGCAGAAGTTTCCCATGTTTAAATAGACTAAGGATAACATTATGACGTCTCTTAACCGCCATTTTGATATTTTTCATATGTCCATGTCACACTCTATATTAGAGCCAAATTACACCGACCGAATTTCCGCGGCGTGATTGTCATACCCCATCCCTATAGTCATGTAATATCTACATATGTACCACACACGCAGAAATATCGCACTTACAGAGCAACGCCCTGATGAGTAATTTTGACCTTCTTGAACCCACTAAGATTAAGCGACGACGCAAGTATTAACTGATTAAAATAATTGCGCGATTGGCGGGCATTTCACCTCAAACAGACCGCCAACAAAACACTATGAATCAGAAAGAGATTTTGATTAATTCTCCGAAAAGCAAACACACAAATATCGTAATCAATGACCTATAACCTCGCGGCATGTAACAAAAGATTTCGTATAACTATAAATACGCGAGTAGGAAAACATTGATTCATTCCAGTTTGAGTCGCTAACTCAGTCAATCAAGTGTTAGTAGCCATGTAGTAAATTCGGTTTCACTTCAGTCTTCAGTCGGTATTCTAGTTAGTCTTCACTTCAGTTTTAACTTCAATTAGTCAGTCAGTTCGTTAGTTAAGTGCTCCGAGACAAGTATGATGTTCTCAAGAAGTGCTTCGATAACACCTCTCATTTAGCCTCGGTAATCAGTATCTCTAGGTAGTGAAAAGTCTTGCGAATATAAGTCGATAAGTGCTCCTTAATTCAGACTATACAGACAGACAAACTTAGCAAATACCTGATACATAAACTATTCGATTCACAACCACACGCTATGGACTCAGTCGTAAATATAAATTTCCATTATTTCACACATATACTTACCTAGACGATAGTAACTACGATAAGCTTTCGTGGAAGTGGGTCATTCATAACGCCTTTGGCGATGTTGGCTCATAAATTCCTGAGTATGAATCATACTTACGACATAGGATATTTACTTGCACTTCATAAGTAACGTATTATGAGGGTAGGACCCGGCTAGTCCTTCTATATTGCTGTATTAATACAAGGTTTTGATTTCGAATTATTGTGTGCCTCTTGTGATTTTTATTGATGAAATGATTATGTTTAGTGAATAAGTACAGCCGATGCCTACCATATTTGCTCATGAACGATTGATGTTGTGGCCGACTTATGGTATTTATAATTATACCGGGTCACTCATGAGTTGCTAATACTTCGAAGGTGAATTATGAATTTTTATATATCTTTATAATAAATTTCTATCTATGGTCTAGTTTTCAAATGTATAGAATTTGGCCTCTCGATACAGTAAGGTGCATGCTCAGAAACTGGGGGGACCTCACGTACCCCCGTCTTAATCTCACCTAGTCTGTATGAATGTTGGTGGCCCTAGCCAGGGTTGATAAACATATACAGACTCAATTCATCAAAGCAGGTGAAAGGTGTTGGTTGCTCTCTTCGAACGAAATTTAAGCGATCTCTTGGTGAAAACTGAGAATGTTGTTAGAACGGAAAGAGGGGCTCCGGCATGATTCACGTGACATAAAGCGTTTTTTCCGTCGAGGACCTTGAAACACGCTGCGGTAATTCCGTCCGTGTAGTTTGACTCTTAGGGCGACTTGAATAACGCGTCATCCGCTGTATTCAGCTGAGTAAAAAAACAATTTTTTAACAATCACTGTTTGAACTCTGATCTAAACCATGCAAGCAGCACAATAATCGTATGACGATATTGCACGGTGTTACCATTTTCAGTACAATGGTGAAAATATAGAAATGAATGAACTTCCATGCCACAGACAACACAATAACAATTCTCCTTAAAAATGTAAATATTTACGTACCTTTTATTGGGACTATGTCATTTCCATCTGTGCTAATAACCCAAAAGGTGTGATTGTCGATAGAAAGTTCAATTGGACAATTCATAACTCCTGAATTCAGTATTCTGAACCTGTATCTGTAACCCTGAAAATTGATAAATGAAGATGCATGTGTGTGTTTGGCCTTGGAATCTTGTCAAAATTAATCAATATCTTTTTTCACACAAAGTTTCCATTTCGAACGTGAATCAGCTAAAAGAATAATTAGCTCACTCTGGAACACAAAAATTAATGACATCATGATATTCTTCTGAGGGACATGAAAATCAGAGCTGAGGTAGATATGTTGGCCAATATTAATGAACATGTAAAAATGTACGGAACTTCAATCACAAAAATGTATTTCTCCACTAGGTTTGTTGGGACTTCAGGGCTCTGTAACAATTAGTATTCAAGTATGTTGAAAATCGTTGAAAAACAGTTTAAAATATTGAATGATTCACAAAAAAGTAGTTTTTTCGTGTTTGATGCAATTTAAATATGATGTTCTAGCTGGTAGCCGCGTAAAATTTGTTTTTTCTATGTTTTTCTTTGTGTTGTTTCATCAAGGTTACGCCTGTGACTTTGCCTGCTTTCCGTTATCCCGTTTTCCGTCATTAAACGGGTTAACGGGATACCCGTTTCCAGTTATTCCATTGACCCGTTTCCCGTTAACTCGTTTCTTGCTATCCCGTTAACCTGTTTCCCGTTATATCGTCAACCCATTATCCCGTTATGCGAGTTTAATCAAAATGCATAGCGCAAAAATATTCTTCATGTTAAAATTTCTGTGTATACTGTAACGAACCTAGGCCGGACATGTCGCCTCACGTGTTGCCATCGACAGCGATGAGATCATCCCCGGAGATATTCGAGAACCATCCAGTCGCTCTGCCGCGAAAAAACAACGGTCAATATTGGAAACAATTGGAATATGCTAGTCGCCAACCGTCCGAATTCGAAACATCGAGAATGCTGTATCGGAGATAAATAGACAGCCCTCAAGAGGGAGTACACAGTCTGAACGAGCCCATACGATCGAGCTATTCAGTGGCGTAGTAATATAAATTAAGTTGTAGATTAAATGTTAAATAAATTAGTTAAACCAAGTTAAGTTTATTTACGTTACAATTGGTGTCGGAAGTGAGATTTTGAAAATAAACAAGTGATCGTGGAGTGGATAGTCAGAAAAATAAATTGATAGACCTTTTTGTACGCCCAAAATAGACTGGCCCGGTTTTCGCGAAGTGGACAATTGTGCGTGGGAATATAAACTGATACACTGTTCGCGTGAAACAGAAAATAGACAGTGGCCCGGTTTTCGCGAAGTGGACAATTGTGCGTGGGAATATAAACTGATACACTCTTCGCGTGAAACAGACAATAGACTGGTGGCCCGTGGAAAAGAATTCGCGAAGTGAATTTTTAACAAACTGATAAACTTTTCGTGTGAAACAGACTGATACCTCGTCAAAGACAAAATGTGTTCAAGAAAAGTGCCCTTGCGGACTTGAAGGTAGCGGAATTGAAACAGGAATTGGAGGAAAGGGAACTGGAAACAACGGGTAAAAAGCAAGTACTCCAGGAAAGACTTGCAGAAGGACTTATACAAGAAGGTGAGGACCCCGAAACATTTTTATTCGAAGTTCCCGGAGGTGATTTGAGTCTGATAATAGAAAAACTTGAAGAAAATTCAAGAAGTCTGGAAGAAAATTCTAGAAATCTGGAAGAGAAGCTTCTAGAAAATTCAAGAAGCCTGGAAGAAAATGCTAGAAATCTGGAAGAGAAGCTTGAAGAAAATTCTAGAAATCTGGAAGAGAAGCTTCTAGAAAATTCAAGAAGCCTGGAAGAGAAGTTCCTGGAAAACACAGAAGGCCTAAAAAAAGAATTGTGTGGTGTGGCTAATTTTCTAGAAGAAAGAATGGGAACCGTTGAGACAGAGATAGATAAAATTAGGGAGCAAATGAACACGGAGGTAGATAAAATCAAAGATGGGGTCGAGGCAGAAATGGACAAAATAAAGGAAACGATCAGTAAGCTGGAACAACGAATTAATAGTGCGCCCTCCACAGAGATGGTTAACGAAAAAGAAATGCTGGACTTGAGTTTGAACTTGGATAAAGTTCAAGAGGGTATAAAAGATGTCAAGATCATTTCAGAAATAGGGAAGCTTTCCATGAAGCCGCCTCAGTTCGACGGAAAAACTCCATGGGCAAATTACCGCCGGCAGTTTGACGCAGCGGCCAAAGCAAACGGATGGAATGCAGGGGAAAGAGCTGTAGCACTGACACTTGCATTACGTGGAGAAGCGACAAATATTCTACAAACTCTCACCGCCCAAGAACAGGAGGACTATGATCAGCTGATTAAACATCTAGAATTACGATATGGCCAGGCCCATTTGGAACACGTATACCACTCCCAGCTGAAAAATCGCTGCCAAAAATCGGGCGAATCCTTACAAGAATTCGAAACTGACATTGCACGCTTGGTTCGTCTCGCATATCCAGCCACACCAGAAAATGTAATGGAGCGACTAGCGGTTCAAGCATTCCTGGATGGACTCCGTGACCAAGAAACCAGACAAGCGTTGACACTAGCCCGTCCAACACATCTCGTAGACGCACTGGCACGCGCTTTGGAATTCGAGGCAGCGAAACAATCTTGCAAAAGCCAGAGTAAAGTCCGAATGATTGAGGAAGACTTACAGGAGCCTGCTAATTTGGAAGCTGCCATAAGGAAAGTGATTAAGGAAGTGTTCCCTGAGAAAAGACAGATAAGATGCTGGAATTGTGGCAAAATTGGACATGTGCGTAGCAAATGTCCAACATTCGAAAACACGACTCCGATGCAGGAAAACTAAAGAAGGTCGACGAGAAGGGGCAATCGTCGGCCTGTGTCCAGCAAGCCCCGGTTAACAACGCATATGTCGCTATCCTGCAACGACAGAACAGAGGTGTTTTCGTAGACGGTCTCATCAATAACGAGCCTTGCACCATGCTGCTAGATACAGGTGCGACTAGGACAATTCTCGGGCCTTCCTTTGCCAGAACACCGGAACGAATTGAACCGACAACTTGGAAGCTACGCACAGCAACAGGGAGCCAGCTACTGTATATGGCGAGCTACCGATTGAAATAATTTTGGGCAACACTAAAGTGAAACATCAGGCACTTGTAGTGGACATCGAAGACGATGCAATCATCGGAATGGACATCATGAATTCCAGAGGGTTTGAATTGGATTTCAAAGACGGCGTCCTACGTGTCAACGGAGAAGAGCTGGTACTTCATGGGAGAAGTGAAGAGTTGATCCGTGTGCTGTTGGCTGAAGATGTAAGCGTACCTGAGAGGGCTGAAACCATTCTGGAGGCTCGCCTGGACGGGAGTGCGAGCAGTGGAGACGTGGTGATGTTCGAGCCCAAACTTCATGATGAGAAAATTGGACGAGGATTGCCCTAGGGAAAACCCTGTTACGTGCTGAAAAATTTGTGCCGGTAAGGGTCATGAATGTCAATTACTTTCCAGTGACCTTAAAGAAAGGAACAATTTTAGGGCACTGCTCGTCAGTTTCATCTGTGATCCGGGGCGTACGAGGTACGATTAGCCAACCCAACAACTTGCCCACAGAACTAGAAAAATTAGTTGCCATCTCTTCCAAAGACATAAAACCAGCTCAACAGCCCAAACTAAGAGATTTAGTCAAAAGTACCAAGACATCTTCGATACCGGACAAGGAAAAGGGGGTCGAACTATTGTGGTCCAGCACAAGATTGATACTGGGGGTGCCCGACCGATCCGGCAATCAGCAAGAAGACTTCCTCTTGCCAAGAAGGAAGAGGCTGACAAAATAGTCAGCGATATGGGAAAAGAAGGAGTTATCGAACCATCTGACAGTCCCTGGTCCTTCCAGTCGTACTGGTGAAGAAAAGGATGGATCGACACGCTTTTGTGTAGACTATCGCCAACTTAATAATGTCACGAAGAAGGACAGTTACCCTCCCCGAGAATAGATGACACCCTAGACACGTTGGCTGGTTCCACGATTTTCTCGACCCTTGATCTGAAGAGTGGATACTGGCAAGTAGAACTTGCTCAGGAAGATCGAGAAAAGACTGCTTTTACCATCGGCTCAGGATTGTGGCAGTTCACCGTTATGCCATTCGGGCTCTGTAATGCTCCCGCCACATTCGAAAGATTGATGGAGACAGTGCTGAAGGGACTCTCATGGGACACGTGTCTAGTGTATCTCGACGACATAATTGTGGTCGGCAGATCGTTCGAGGACCACGTGAAAAACTTGGAGGAAGTATTCCTGCGACTGGGAACTCCGGTTGAAGCTGACCCTAAGTCATGGGACACGTGTCTAGTGTATCTCTGTTAAGAAATGCCATCTGTTCCAAAAAGAAGTACGATACCTCGGCCACGTTGTCTCTGGGGAAGGAGTAGCAGTGGATGACCAGAAGATCAAAGCTGTTAAGGATTGGCCCATCCCAAAAGACATTCACCAACTTCGAAGTTTCCTTGGTTTATGCACATACTATCGCCGATATGTGCTGGGATTCGCCAACATCGCTAAACCACTGACCAGGCTCACGGAGGGCCAAACAAAGTTCCAGTGGTCCGAAGAATGTCAAGACTCATTCAGGAAGCTGAAAGAAGCTTTGATCAACGCACCTGTACTGAGCTATCCCCTACCCAAAGGGAAATTCATTTTGGATACGGACGCCAGCAACGTGGGACTTGGAGCTGTCCTATCTCAGATCCAGGAGGGACAGGAGAAGGTCATTGGTTATTTCAGCAAGACGCTTAGCAAACCAGAGCGCAATTACTGTGTCACCAGGCGAGAGCTGTTAGCTGTTGTAAAGGGAGTGGAACACTTCTACAAGTACGTGTATGGAAGAAGATTCCTGTTGAGAACTGACCATGCAGCTCTCAAATGGATCTTACAGTTCAAAAATCCTGAGGGTCAAGTAGCACGTTGGATCGAGAGACTCCAAGAATTCGATTTCGAGATCGAACATCGAGCCGGAACTAGCCATAAGAATGCAGATGCCTTGTCGCGAAGACCATGTCCAGATGATTGCTCTCATTGCCGACGAGCAGAAGAGAAAGAAGCAACACTTTGTAGAACCGCGGCAATGGATGACAACTGGAATGACAGCAAGATCCAGAAAGACCAAGAGAGAGACCCCGACCTTGGCTTAGTCGTCAGCTGGAAGAAGGGCAATCGAAGACCATCATGGCAGGAAGTCGCAGGTTACTCGCCGGCTGTTAAGTCCTATTGGGCACAATGGAACTCTCTTATTCTGGACAATGGGATCCTGAAACGTGTGTTGGAGGCCGATATTGGTGGGAAGACAGACGCCAAATCATTGATATCCCAGGAACAGGAAAGAGGAAGTGCTGCGGGAAATCCATGATGGAGTCGCCGGAGGACATCTGGGAGTGACGAAGACCCTGCAGAAAGTGAGGCAGCGGTTTTACTGGGCCAATTGTCAAGCTGACGTCCAGGACTGGTGCAGAAAGTGCGCTGTATGCGCTGCTAGCAATGGACCTCGAATACGACCCAAGGCCCCGATGCGTCAGTACAACGTAGGCAGCCCGTTCGAGAGAATCGCCATTGACATCGCCGGCCCGTTTCCCGTATCCGACCACGGGAATAAATACATCCTTGTGGCAATGGACTACTTCAGTAGTGGGCGGAAGCCTATGCCCTGCCCAACCAGGAAGCCATCACCGTCGCCGACGTCTTGGTGAAAGAATGGATATGTCGATTCGGTGTTCCAATGGAGCTGCACTCGGATCAAGGCAGAAATTTCGAATCCAACCTTTTCCAAGAAATATGTCTACTGCTGAACATCCGCAAGACAAGAACCACGGCCCTACATCCGCAGTCCGATGGAATGGTGGAACGGATGAACAGGACGATCAACCGCCACTTGTCCAAGGTTGTCTCTGACCATCAAAGAGACTGGGACCAGTATCTTCATTTGTTCCTGATGGCCTATCGATCCGCAGCACACGAGTCAACCGGTCAAACTCCTGCTAGTATTATAATGGGCCGAGAACTGCGACTGCCTTGTGACCTGAAGTTTGGGATACCGCCAGGACAAGACACTGCGGGAGAGGACTACGTCAGCAAACTTCGGCAGAGAATGGACGACATCCACGAACGAGTCCGGTTGAACATCCAGAATGCCAGCGATAAAATGAAGAAGACCTATGACATCAAGGCCGACGCTGGAGGATTTAAGGTTGATGATCTGGTTTGGCTGTACAACCCCAAACGTCGTCGTGGACTATCACCAAAGTTGCGGAACTCGTGGGAAGGCCCGTATAAAATCGTGAAAAGGATAAACGACCTTGTGTACCGAATCCATAAGCCACCCCGAGGGAAACCAAGGGTCGTCCATTTCAACAGGTTGGCCCTTACGCTGGAAACCATGACCAAGTTCGCACCCTCAAGCCACCGGAGGATGATATGACGTTCGAGAAGTTTATCTCCTTGTATTCAAACGGGCAGAAAGTTCTACATGGGGTTACTAGAGAGGAGTCACGAGACCTTTTCGAGGTGCCTGCTGACTACGCACTAGCGCACTGTGTGGCAGAAGATCTTCAAATGTCCAGGGGCATCGCCGTAGTGTTCTCCAAGAAATTTGGTCAACTCCAAACACTGCGGGAGCAGAATCCAGAAGTTGGTGGGGTGCTACAGTTGAAGAAAGGCCAGAGAAACATCTACTACCTAGTTACCAAGAGGCATTCCCAAGATAAACCGTCCTATGAAGATGTCTGGAAGAGTCTCACCAAACTAAGAGATACTATGGTGGACCAGAATCTGGTGGATCTAGCAATTCCAAAATTGTCCTGTGGTATTGATGGGTTGGACTGGAGAGTCATAAGAAGTATGCTGGAGGCGATATTCAGATCCAGCGGCGTCAAGATTTTGGTTTGCTGTAACCCTCTTCCACGACCGATCATGAAGACCGTGGAGTGTTACTTCCATCGAACTTCACGGTGCAGATATGGAGAGTCATGCAGATATCGTCACACTCCAAGGATGAAATTTCGGGACGAAATGTCTTTAAGAAGGGGGCAATGTAACGAACCTAGGCCGGACCTGTCGCCTCACGTGTTGCCATCGACAGCGATGAGATCATCCCCGGAGATATTCGAGAACCATCCAGTCGCTCTGCCGCGAAAAAACAACGGTCAATATTGGAAACAATTGGAATATGCTAGTCGCCAACCGTCCGAATTCGAAACATCGAGAATGCTGTATCGGAGATAAATAGACAGCCCTCAAGAGGGAGTACACAGTCTGAACGAGCCCATACGATCGAGCTATTCAGTGGCGTAGTAATATAAATTAAGTTGTAGATTAAATGTTAAATAAATTAGTTAAACCAAGTTAAGTTTATTTACGTTACAATACCAACACTGGATTATATCCGATGGGTAATCATGCAAATTCCTGTGACACATGTGACCATTTAAATGCCAATTATTTTTCTTCAAATTCGCTGAAACTAAGAAATATCTAATTCAATTCAATTTTTATTCGATCCATAGAGCTGGAGAGCTATCGGAAAGGTTAGATACAAACACGTGTGTACAATATAGACAAACATAACATTTAATCTGAAATTATGAAAAAAAAATTATGTTATAGGGACAGAGGTCGGGAAGGAATATTTTCATCTCTTTCTTAAATATTTGCATTCTTACGATCAATTTCAGTTCTTTGGGAAGAACGTTGTACAATCTGAGTCCCAGTATATCTGCAGATTTCTGGAACACCGTTGAACGAACATTGGGCAGATGGAAATTATTTTTTGATATTGTATGATCATGTAGTGAATTATTCTTTACCAAAGTTTTGCGTTGCTTATGTTTATACATTAAAAGTTCCAATATATGTAGTCCATAGAGAGAAAGAATTTCAAATTGTTGAATAGTTCCCTCAAAGGACATTAGCTAGACATCGTATAATCCTCTTCTGGACCAGAAAAACCTCATTAGTTGCAGATGAGCTACCCCAGATGGTTATTCCATATGTTAATCTGGATTGAATTTTCCCGAAGTAGAAGTATGTCTATGATTGATTTGAGAGATCTCAATTGAAAACATTTGATACTTATTGTATTGGCTAAAGTTTTACAGTGAATGTTCAGGCATACATTCTGATAAATTCTAATTCCTAGAAAATTAGAGCATTCAACCCTGTCGATAATTTGATCACCTATAGTTATTTCTATTTCCGGGATATTTTCATTTTGCCTGGTGTGAAATAGTATGTGATTTGTTTTGGTAGTTTTCAAAAATAGGGAATTATCGTATAGTAACTTACGAAGTTACCGAGTAGTGTCAGATTTGTCTGTGAATAATAACGTGGAGTCATCTGCATACGAACAGGTAAATGCATTCGGGATAGTCAGAGGTGATTCATTGATGTATTTGTTTCGAATGGTCCCAAATGGACGACATTTCTGGAGAGTTGTCAATCATTGCCATATTTCCGGTTGGAATTACAAGAATATTTTTATGGGGCGAAACAGTTGAAATACCAAACACTCATGGAATATGACCACGATTGGTTAGTGCAGTAAAATAGGGTAGAACGATTCACGAAGAGTCAATTGGGATCACCGGAAGGAAATGGAAGAATAAGTTATTTTATTTGCAAGAATTGTCGTACAAAGTACTCATATTAGGGGGTAACAGATCTTCCTGAGAAAGTTAATGAGTATCAGGAAAATATTGTTGTAAATAAGACAATTAGATGGTTGATAATCTTTCATCCGGTTTTTCAATTTTCAGCTTGTGAGCACTGAAATTTTGTATTTTTTGACCAATGAAGATATTCTGGGGCTTAGGAAAAATATTGTTAGTCATTTACACTGCAGAAATTTATTACCTATAATGACTAGACTATATTATTAGGTTGATATTGTTAGATTGGAGAATCTTATAGATACTCAGTTCTTCAGTTCCGCATTAGATTTTCCAACAGTAAGATCTTTCGAATGCATTTTTTTTTAGTTATTTAGCGAAAGGCCTGCCAACCTGAATTTTCTGGATTATTCAATTTCCCATCCTTCAACTTAATGATCTAATTTCAGATGACGTTAATTTCGATCAATTTACATTATAATCGAAAGACCAAACTTTACCAAATGATTATATAGACGGAGAGCTGGCTACGTAAATTAAAAATGATAACGTACAAGGGGAATTTTTACATAAAAACCTTCCTTACTAGATGACAAGTGTGTAGCTCTGCAGGCAGAAGTCAAATCGTGGCTGGAAGCAGAGGCGGGCGGTCATAGATTATTCCAGAGCGCCGCCCGGCGCTCAGATAACTTCAAACACTTCAATAATTCGACCAAACCTGATAGCTCATGTGGATGAATGCTTGCTTTCAAAGTACAAGGACCCAGGTTCGATCCCAAACTGAGTACGCAAAAATTTCGAAAAATTTCTTTTAACCAATTTTTTGACTACTTTTTCCAGGAAATAGCTCAAATTTGTCAAACGAAAGTATTATGCGTAAATTTTAAATGTTCTGTTAAGATCAAATTACAGATCTTTCCTATGGTCGAATCGCAGGAAGGGGTATATAGCTTCATTTGACTTTTTAATTTATTTTGACATAGGGTATCGCAAAACATCGCGAGGCGACCTCCTACTGCCCTTTCACGGGGGCGTACGGGGGTTTTTTTCCCCATTTTAACCTTGAAATACAGAATAAAATGCATTGAAAATAATAAATTGCGAGATGTACCATACTTAATAGATAATGAATATATTTTGATGAATTCAGTCAAACGCATTAAGTTTTAATCGAAATAACGTATTCGAGTGCAGCTCTGAAATTTTGGGTAGTTATAGTTTTTAACTATAGAAATTGTATAAAATCATTGCCAGAAGTCTGTGTCGTTGTAAGAAAATTTTAATGACAAGATTCGGAATCTTTTTTATTTATATTAGTATAACATATCTAACTGTTGAGGGTAATTGGGGGACATCAAACCATCTAAATTAGTACATGGCTTGTTAATTGATCTATCCAGCCACAATCAGTAGGTTCGAGATCCGTTGGAACTGCTAAATGTGCATTTGTCCAGATATTTGCGATGTATCTCGCCCTTTCAAATTGCTGCCGAATTGCAACACTATTCTATTGACAGATTGTTTTTTTTTCCGATGTGATTCCTCATAGGTGGCTCGTATATACTACTGATACTTGAAAATTTACAATGCATTAAATTATGTATTTCAAGGATAACATGGGAAAACCACCGTACGCTCTCGTGAAGGGCAGTAACAGGTCGCTTTTCGATGTTTTGCAATACCCATAGACAAATTAAAAATAAAGAGACTGTTTGAAACATTGGCGATCTTGACCACTAAGTTTTTGGTACGGCCAGTCGCGCATGGAGGCGCTGCCCGCAATCGACAGACGACTGATGACATGATCATTTTTCAATTTCGACATTTTTCAGAAAATGACAAACCACGTAATAATTTCAGGATAATTCTACTGTTATTTTCATCGAAAAATTAATGATAGAAATTATACTATGGACTTGAATTCGGAACCCAACGTCGAAAATAGAATGTTTTGTTATTAGGGTTGACGCTTGAATTCCTGGAAATATCCTTTTACAAGGTAAAATTTAAGCTGCTTTCCACAAACTGATACTCATTTCCATCCATCAGTTGCAGAATTTTTTTCACAAATTGGTACTTATTTCTGTCCATCAGTTTCCATTTCCTATCACCATTTGAGGAAGTACGAAGTACATGGTCTACTTAATGATTATCATCAAACTGGAGTATTTGTTATAGCTACTCATTCTCCTTTGTGCGAATAAATTAACAAAATTATTGAAGGTATGGTGTAGATGTAATTTGTTTTTACTTTGGTTTCATTATTGTTTTGTCAGTATTGTACCTTGTCCTAGATAAAATAAAATGTGTTTTTTATAGTGTTTAACTTATTATTCTTATTTAATAAGAACTTCAATTTTGAAAAGGGAAACATTCTCAATTGGATTTAAAAAAGATTTTTCTGTGAAGTGAAAAATCCATGATAAAAATGAAGTTATTTTTTGTGAATGTCTAACAGAAAACAACTACTTCTCCGGCTAAAGCCACGCTGTACATTGAACTACATCTGATAGATATTCTGAAAAGACCCTAACTCGAAAGGAAAGATTTGAAATTGAAAATTTGCATTTTCATTCAGATAGTTATTCGATTTTCTATTCCAGTCTTGATGAATACCCCACAAGAGGTTATCTTGACGATGGAAGATAGTGACTAAAGTTTATCTTTCAGTCGCAGATGATTCCACATCTGATTCTATGAAAATTCTGTTCATATTTTCAACAAATCAATCTATCATTCCCCATGACAGGTTTTAATGTCAGAAAACACTAATTTCAAAGTGTCTCTCCAAAAGAAATGATTCTAACTTTTTCCATCTTAGCAAAGTGAGATTTCTTCTTGAAAATGTGTTTCCCATTTCTTCCGGTTTTCCTGATGATCGTGGAAGCGTGAAATAGATTTTCGTTGACAAAAATGTATTGAAGACCTAGTGAATGCGATGTCTCTCTTGCGTCAATGTTACGAATGATTTCTGGTGAGTACTCTTTTTTGGAAAACATTCTCCATTGCCTCATTCATCTTCATGAGTTCTTAATTAAGACTGGAACTGAAAATCGAATAACTATCTGAATGAAAATGCAAATTTTCAATTTCAGATTTTTTCTTTTGAGATAGGGTCTTTTCAGAATATCTATCAGATGTAGTTCAATGTCCAGCGTGGCTTTAGCCGGGGACGTAGTTGTTTTCTGTTAGACATTCACAAAAAATAACTTCATTTTTATCGTGGATTTTTCAATTCGCAGAAAAATATTTTATCACTATCCAATTGAGAATGTTTCCCTTTCCAACATGAATACATCACAAGAGGTTATCTTGACGATGGAAGATAGTGACGTTTATCTTTCAGTCGCAGATGATTCCACATCTGATTCTATGAACATCCTGTTCATATTTTCAACAAATCAATCTATCTTACCCATGACAGGTTTTTATGTCAGAAAACACTAATTTCAAAGTGTCTCTCCAAAAGAAATGATTGTAACTTTTTCCATCTTTGCAAAGTGGGATTGCTTCTTGAAAATGTGTTTCCCATTTCTTCCGGTCTTCCTGATGATCGTGGAAGCGTGAAATAGATTTCCGTCGACAAAAATGTATTGAAGACCTAGTGAATGCGATGTCTCTCTTGCGTCAATAATACGAATGATTTCTGGTGAGTACTCTTTTTCGGAAAACATTCTTCTTTGCCTCATTCATCTTCATGAGTTCTTAATTAAGACTGGAATAGAAAATCGAATAACTATCTGAATGAAAATGCAAATTTTCAATATCAGATTTTTTCTTTTGAGTTAGGGTCTTTTCAGAATATCTGTCAGATGTAGTTCAATGTCCAGCGTGGCTTCAGCCAGGGAAGTAGTTGTTTTCTGTTAGACATTCACAAAAAATAACTTCATTTTATCGTGGATTTTTCAATTCACAGAAAAATCTTTTTATCAATATCCAATTGAGAATGTTTCCCTTTTCAACATGAATACCCCACAAGAGATTATCTTGACGATGGAAGATAGCGACTAAAGTTTATCTTCCAGTCGCAGATGATTCCACATCTGATTCTATGAACATCCTGTTCATATTTCCAACAAATCAACTTGAATATTGTTCTTGATATCATGAAACAAAGATTTATTTTGAAACTTCACTTCAACCACGAACTAACATTCTACTAATCGATTACTGTATATATTTTATTAGTGATCAATTTGTCATTCCTGTATTTCATATTATACAACCATTCATATGGAATACAGGAATGGCAAATCGATCACTTCCCGCCTTATCTCAATCGGTAACTGAAGAGAAATCTGTTTTACCAACTGTACTAACTTAGTTCAGCCAGTTGCGAGATATGTCGCCACTGTCTGAACGTGGTGCCAACTTTTTCTGCAGGTTTGACAACTCTCTTCATTTTTTGTTTCTCCATTGCGATACCCTAAATAAAAATAAATTATTTCAAGTCAAATAATGTTATATATCCCGTCCTGCGATTTTCTTATGGAAAAAATCTGTAATTTGATCATAATAAAACAATTAAAATGTACGCATAATACTTCCATTCGACAAATTTCAGCTATTTCCTGAGGAAAGTACCGTAAAAAAAACTGGTTAAAAAAAATTTTCAGCAATTTTCAGCAGCCTTCGGCCGCTGCGGAGCAAGTCATGCTCTGTGAAAATGCTGGTTTCTATGTAAAAATTTTCCTTGTACCTTATCATTTCCAATTTACGTAGCCCAGTTCTCAGACTAATACTTCCTATTGAAAACCTAGTATTTTAGGTAAGTTTAGAGGTACCTGAAGCCACAGAATATTTCAATAATCAGAGCTCAAATGAAATTCATTATTTTCATTAATAAGCCCAAATCTTCGTTTTATTTCTGCTTGAATAAGAGAGAATATTGAGGAGAAAAACTGATATGCTTAGGTAGAAAGCAACAGTTACTGAAAACAATTCAACAGAAAACGAAATAAAAAGTCTAAAGTCAGTGATAGTGCTACAAGAATCCAGATTTCTCCTAGTCTTCAAAGTCAGTGAATCCGGGAAGTGGAATTATTTTTGTGATTCTTCGGCAAAATATTCTGTCTGCATTTCCTCGTTAAATTCAATTTGACAACCGCTCACAGATGTCTGTCATGTATAACAGATTTCAATCTTGATATTCAAGATTTTTCCCGGTAATGTTTGTTGCAATGGTTGAAGTCGAGAAGGCGTTGGCTAGTGGTGTTGACGATATCGCAACAAAAACTGAGAAGTGGATGATTTTTGATCGGCTCTTTCGGATCAGCAGATATTATTCATCGTCTGCTTAACCTACTCTGTACTGATGAGGAGCAAATACCCCGAAACCGGTCTTCAGGTGGTTAGCCCGAGTGAAGTGGTTATTAATTATCCATTTTGCAACATACATTTGTGAAGTATATAAAGTTACTTAGAGCGATCATCTTTCGGATGTAATTCAATGTCCGTCAAAGCATTAACCAGAAGAGTAGTTGTTTCCTGATGGATAGTCGACCCAACATACACCTATTATATAGGTAGTAGTAGTGAGTAGTGTTGTAGAATATGACATTTTTCATTTTCTACCAGAATAAAAAATCACTGAACATCAGCTTTTACATTTAGCAATGAGAAAAACGAATACTAAGATAAAATTCAGAAAACTTTACATAATATTTGTGAATATATATCCTTTTTTTCTACATCGATATAAAAACTATATAGTTTTACAGATAGTTTCCGGAATTTTATTTGAGTATTCGTTTGGTCTCGTTGCTAAATGTGGAAGCTGTTATCCTGTTAATTTTTATTTTCGTGTATCTACCATGTCTGTTTATATATCAGATTATATTTGCAGCAAACTCGGAAAAAAAATCTTTTTTGTGAGTCTTTCAATACTTAAACGTCACCATGAATGGTTCCATACATGTGGCATGTATTTAATTTTTTATCTTTTTTTTTGTTCTTCCATTTCCAGCATATGTTCTCTCATATAGATCAATACCGAGACTTGCAGATGAATTTATTAAAATTTGAAACGTCGCAAACCCAGTAAAATAGTAGCAAAAAAGCCCCCCTCATAGACGAAATTCTAGTAGTCGGTTTCTCTGCGGATCTATATATGTTTTGAAGTGCTGAATCCAAATTTGAAGTTTGCTGACAAAATTTCCTGAAGCATTCCGAGATATTCGCAGAAAATAGCGGAATATTCGCACCGTATTTGTTGCCGGTAACTTCTAAATTATGCAGTTCATCGAAGAAAAAACATTCTATACAAAGTTAAAGGAGGCCAAATGTACTATTTTGTCTGCAAAAAATTAATGTAACTCCAAAGAATGAGGAGCTAGAGCAAGTTGAAAATTGATAAAATTCACGTTTTTTGATGATAACTCATTTTTCGAAGAAAGAATAATACATAATAATCCATTCTTTTGTCCAGATGACAGATAGTGTTACTAAAATCGCTATTCTTTGATTTTAGGGCAACCAAGTAACATTGAAATCTCTCCGGGCATTTATTCTCGGCGAAATGAAATGTTCCGTAAATATTGTACATCGTCCCCAGAACACGCAGTGTCGAGGTTATGTATTTTATTTCCCGTTCTCAGGAAATGTTCCAAATTCACGTGGTTGAATGTTTTCAGATGTAAGAATTTACTAATCCAAATATTTTCATTGCAGGATGTGCTCATCTCATATTTTGTTCGGATTCTTGAAATTCCGAGGGTTATTACCAGATTACCAATTTTTAATTGCTTCTCGTGTAGGAAATATTACCTTCCGTGTGATTTTGATAAAGTACTCAAAAATCCTAATGATTACTCGACGGATAAACATTTTTAGATTATGCGAATATTCGATTGATACTGTCATGGGTGAGGATGTCGACCTCCTAGTCCTCTTAGTTGGTTAACAGGCTCCTTTCAACGTGTATTCTTCCAAACCTGGAGGAGAGAAAGTCTCAACAAGCTGTACCATCCAAACACCAACCTCAATTATCACCTGGTTGAGCACATATTCTTCTTGCATGCCGCAACCGGCTGTGACACGACGTCTGCCTTTTTGGGCAAGGGAAAACAAAAGCCCTGAAGACGTTCAACAATCACCCTACATCAGAGTGTTCAATGTTGAAAATAATTCTTACATTCCTTAGAGATGTGACATGTATATAAAACATTAGAATAAGTTCACTTGTTGAGAAAAGTCAGTTAGACGTGTGTGAAAATAATTTCATTAAAAAAGATCTTGTTGATCTACAAAACAGTTCATCCCAGTTATTAAAACCCTCAACCTATATAATTTCAACAGGTTATGGGCCCAGGCATCTGCCATTTGAAAAAACTAAGATTAGCGCTAAAAAGTTCAAGCAAGAGATGAAATACAGACAGGCATCTGCCATTAAAAAAACTAAGATCAGCGCTAAAAAGTAAAAGCAGGAGGTGAAATTTGGACCATGACATCTACAGTCGATGATGTTAGTCAAATAGAGAATTTGAAAGACACCGAAACATTTCAAGTCAAGAAATTCCAACTTCTGATATTGTTCAAGGCGTATAGATTATACAAAATCGTCAATGAGGATTTTTTTTTCCATCTCTAACAAAAGATGAAGAAAAAGCAGATTGGCATCGAAAGGACGCAGGAGCTCAAAAAGCTATAACAACAAGTATTGATAAAAAAATCCTTATGCATATCCTCACCTGTGAAACCTCCGAAGAAATGTTCGACAACTGTGTTCAATTTTCCAGAAAGACAATCAACAACAAAAATGCAGCTTACTACAAAATTTTTCAATTTCGCATATCAAAAAGGTTCAGATCTATCAATGCATATCAGAAAACTAGAGAATGTAGCATACAGATTGAAAGCTCTTGACCAGAAAATTGATAATGAGATGCTTATGTCAAAAATTCTATCAACTTTACCTCCAGAATATAAACATTTCTGTACGGCTTGGGACTCTACACAAAATGATCAGAAAACTATTACCCAGTTGACAGCCCGATTGATTGCAAAAGAAACAAGGTTGAAAAATCACGGAGATGAAGGGATAGTAGCGTTCAAATCCAGAGAAAACAAATTTGACAAAAGTAGATACAGTGATCGCATCAATAAGAAGAATGAATACGAAAAGAAGTGTTTTCAGGGTGGAAATCTAGGACATTTCGCTAAAAATTGTCCAAGCAAATCTGGAATGCGTCGTTATCCACAATGTTAATTCTGCAAGAAAACTAATAATCTCGAGAAAAATTGTTTTTCACGTAAAAATTCCACACAAGATCAAGAACAAAGTAAAATTGCTTTTCTGTCGAACGAGAATGTTGAAGAAACTGATCATTTCATTGTTGATTCTGGATGTCCATCACATATATGCAATAATAAAGACTTATTCGAATACATTGAGAATATAAAATCATCGAAATAGGACCACTCTGTAAAAAGTTATGCGTGGTCATACATAAAAAAAATATACGCGTCGACTAGAGACAGCAAAAAATTATTCACAAAACCCACATAAATAATGTAATGTTATAGTGAGTTTATACAGCAAGTAAAATAAAATAAGAAATAAAATAAAGTAATTTAAAAAGTTAAAACTACACAACATCCATAACAGGTTTATACAGAAATAAAATAAAATAAGAAGTAATATAAAATAAGAAGTAAAATAAAAGATGGTTAACTTCAATCTTTTATTTTATTTTACTTGACAAGTTGTTAGGCATATGTACATATTGAATAATTTAGACAAATTGAGGAGATAGGATGATACATGACATGATATAAATAGCAGTCATCATCATATTTTTGTTTTCATAACCGGAAAACGGTGTGTTCACTGGCATTTTTTTAAATTTCTTTTTGTCTTTGAATGACTAGATTACATAATATTGGTAGTGTTGTCAACAATGGCTTATATTTTACTCAATAAACAATAACGGGGACCAAATTTTCGAGTATTCATCATTGAAGTTTGAGGTAACAACATAAAATCCCAAATTTTGATTAACAGCTTTCTTACTTTCTACATTAATTCACTCAGCTCTATGAACACTCTGAAAATTATAACTTCTTATTTTACTTTATTTGATTTCTTATTTTATTTTACTTTCTGTATAAACTCACTTTCAGATTGACTACTGTTATTTTGATATTTATAAGTTGCTGACACACGTCAGTGTATTGATGAGGAAAAAAGTTAGATGTACTGTCTGCATATGACAAGTAGACAACTTGCCGCCGACAATGATGTAAGTAATTCATCGATATTGAGAGCTTTACATTAGGAGAAATACCATCTTTATGAAGTTCAGTTGGTTCAGAAATTAAATGAGGATGATCCTGATAGAAGGCAACAATTCTGTGAACTGATGATGGACAGAATGGAAGCAGAATTGCAGTTCATAAACAAAATTGTTTTTTTTGATGAAGCTACTTTTTATTTAAATGGAACGGTTAATAGACAAAACTGTAGATATTGGAGGAGACAAAATCATCATTGGATGTGTGAGTCTCACACACAATATCCCAAAAAAGTGATTGTTTGGGCTGGTATAATCAACAACAAAATCATTGGAACTTATTTTGTAGAAGGCACAGTTAATGGTGAGGTTCATCTAGATTTTTTTATGAACTTTCTACAGCCTGCATTAGAAAGACTTTTTCCTGATGTTAATGATCCAAATGCAATAGATAGATCAATTTGGTACCAACAAGATGGAGCTCCACCGCATCACAAACGTATGGTTAGAGATTATTTGAACGAAGTTTTTCCCAATAGGTGGATTGAAAGACGTGGAACGATTGAATGGCTGCCTAGATCCCCCGATTTGACTCCTCTCGATTACTCCTTATGGGGTTATTCAAAATCAAAAGTATATTTCAATAGAACAGACAATATTGCACATTAAAAAAATTATGATAACGGAAGAAATTAACAACATAACCCCTGAGGTCCTACAAAATGTTGTACGAGAATTTCAAGATCGACTTGCTTATTGTCAAGAAGTGAATGGTGGTCATTTTGAACATTTAATTTATTTGTGAAATAAATTGAAAAATACTTCCTAAACATTATGTGACATTATTTCCTTCATCCTACGTAAAGTATCAAAATTTTCAAAATAAACTTTCCCAGTTATGATTGCACCAAATTTGAAAAACTCAATATTACTGAACAGAGAATGAAAATCCCTTTGAAAAAAAGTACCACACGACCCCTCTTCTCATTTGAAATACTTGAGGGGGTGCTCATAATTCAGAGGGGGTGCAAAAAGGGGGTACTATTTTCATAATGTAAATTGTCAAATTGACAATAGAAATCGACTTGTTTCAGATTTTTTTAAACAAATACATAATAACGCTAATACCAATGGACCGCATTGTATGTATTGGACAATTCAGAAAAAATATAAAAAAATATTGATCCAGGAAGCATTTTACGACATTCAAGATTATTTCACCACCACTCTATAGCTTTATATGTGCATGCGTTTGTATTTATATGTATATGTAAGTATAAAAAGTGCATATATGTGTACGTCTGTATATAAATAACTCATCTTTTATCTCAATCCCCGTTATGTATATATATTTTGTGATTTGGATAGACTGTTTATTTGTTTATTTAAGGACTGTATTGTTTATTCTCACGACTCCTGAAATTTTATTTTTGATGTATGTACCACAAGTTAGCTATATTTAGAAAAATCGAATTTAAACGGTTTTCTTCACATAAAAGATTCAATATAAAATTGAACCAGAGAAAGGTAGATCTCAGGTGAAAAACAACTACTTTCCTGGCAAATACCACGCAGAACGTTGAATGATATTCACCTGAAAATCCATGCATACTTCCATAAAATATCAATGGACATTGAATGCAAATGTTTCTTTCTGATAAGCTCGATTATGTTTAATTTAAGTCGTGTTCACCTAACCGGTTTCAGGCTTCTTGGCCCTCATCAGTACGGAGTAGTCAACCAGCCAAAAGTCCAAAGAACTCTGGCTGAAGTGAGACACAACGTAAACAAACCATCATCGATCTTGTAACATCCTATAGGTACGCCGGAAAGATAAACTTTAACTGGCGGTACCTAGTGACAGAAAAACACTCGAAAATCTCCCACCTCGATAGGTTTCTAAATAAAGATACCTTCTCAGTAGAATTGGCAAGCCGTCTAGCATATAGTGAGAGATAAGTGCCATGTGAAGTGGAATGAATAGAAAATCGAATTTAAACGGTTTCTTCACATAAAAGATTCAATATAAAATTGAACCAGAAAGGTAGATCTCAGGTGAAAAACAACTATTTTCCCTAGCAAATACCACGCAGAACGTTGAATGATATTCACCTGAAAATCCATGCATACTTCCATAAAATATCAATGGACATTGAATGCAAATGTTTCTTTCTGATAAGCTCGATTATGTTTTAATTTAAGTCGTGTTCACTAACAATCCATACCGGTTTCAGGCTTCTTGGCCCTCATCGTACGGGTAGTCAACCAGCCAAAGTCCAAGAACTCTGGCTGAAGTGAGACACACGTAAACAAACCATCATCGATCTTGTAAGCACCTATGAGGTACGCCGGAAAGATAAACTTTAACTGGCGGTACCTAGTGACAGAAAGAAACCTCCGAAATCTCCACCTCGATAGGTTTCTAAATAAAGATACCTCTCAGTAGAGTGAAGCCCGTCTAGCATATAGTGAGAGATAAGTGCCATGTGAAGTGGAATGAATAGAAAATCGAATTTAAACGGTTTCTTCACATAAAGATTCAATATAAAATTGAACCAGAGAAGGTAGATCTCAGGTGAAAAACAACTACTTTCCGAAATACCACGCAAGAACGTTGAATGATATTCACCTGAAAATCATGCATACTTCCATAAAATATCAATGGACATTGAATGCAAATGTTTCTTTCTGAAAAAGCTCGATTATGTTTAATTTAAGTCGTGTTCACTAACAATCCGCATACCGGTTTCGGCTTCTTGGCCCTCATCGTACGGAGTAGTCACCAGCAAAGTCAAAGAACTCTGGCTGAAGTGAGGACACAACGTAAACAAACCATCATCGATCTTGTAACACTATAGGTACGCCGGAAAAGATAAACTTTACTGGCGGTACCTAGTGACAGAAAGAAACACTCGAAAATCTCCACCTCGATAGGTTTCTAAATAAAGATACCTTCTCGTAGAGTGGCAAGCCCGTCTAGCATATAGTGAGAGATAAGTGCCATGTGAAGTGGAATGAATAGAAAAATCGAATTTAAACGGTTTCTTCACATAAAAGATTCAATATAAAATTGAACCAGAAGGTAGATCTCAGGTGAAAAACAACTACTTTCCTGGCAAATACCACGCAGAACGTTGAATGATATTCACCTGAAAATCCATGCATACTTCCATAAAATATCAATGGACATTGAATGCAAATGTTTCTTTCTGATAAGCTCGATTATATTTATTGTTACATTTCATAAATAGACGCTTTTACTCTAGTAACTCGCATACTAACGACTTTACATGAACTCAATAGGAATGCAAGGCTATTTCAATTTGAACGTGGTTGCGTTTCTTCGAGAATGAGTTATCTGCGTAAAAACCGTCAAAAAACGCTATTTTCAGGAAAATATGCAAATTCCGTCAATTTTCAACTTGCCTTAGCTCCTCACCCGGTTGTCCCTACATATAGAACCATAGAGGAACCGACTACTTGAATTTTGTCCTCGTGCGAGTACCATTTGATTGGACTAGCAAGACAATATCATAATTTTTTCTTCAACACAACTGATCCAACTTCCAATAACTCTTTGGAAAAATATATTTATACGGGATCACTACTCTCACTAAAAAAACTTGATCTCACCTGCTCCACAGTAAACCTAGCTGTCGGGACGAAGAAAGTCTCATTCCCCTTTGTGAATTTCTTGTTCCTTCCCAAACCATTTATTATCATCGACCTAGGCTTGTTGTCTCCACTACTGTATATGTGATCTAAATACTTGTCCAGACTCAGAGTATCATCCCAATCCGAGATCATCATAATATGGGAGGATAAATCGTAATCATAATACTGGGCCAGTACATTGTCTGTATCGGGAATACGTACTATCAATGGTCCAAAATTTCCATCAGCCCTTTGCATTCCTGGAATAAAATTGAACTTTATTTGCACAATCAGAATGAGACTCTCTGAAAAAGTGTCAAAGAATATAAAAAAACAATTTATTTCCAACGGGGGTACCCAGTTACAGGAAATGCTATCATATATCATATATCATATATTGTTACAAGTGCAACGAACGATTGGGGAAATATGTGAATGTTAAAGCAAATATTTAAACACTAAATATATTGCAAAGACCAGTATTAACAAAAACAATTATAATATTGTTAATTGGGGAAGTTACTGTTTAATCTAGCTATATACTCAGTATTGATATACATAAAATTAAGAGAAAAAGAAAAAAAACAAGAAAGAAGAGAGAAATAAAAAAAGAAATTAAATAAATTACATAACACTAAAAATCTTGTAAAGTGGTGGCATTGACATAACAATTTATGAGATTATTATAGGTGGTTAACAATACATATTATAACAGTGTTCACAGAGTCGAAATGAATGTCACAGAGTTCACGAATTTGATTGAAGCTTCTGCACAAGAAATTCAACGGTGATCGTAGCGTAACTTTTGTTCGTGACGCTTTACAATAGAACTTTATATTCTGTCGACCACCGATTCTAGGTACTAAGAAATTAATATCGTTCAAAAGAGCGCTACAATCAACATCATTGTTGATTAGTTTGTGTAAGAATTTTATAGCAAAAATAATTCTACTTGTTTCCTGCGATGTCATTCCAAATCGTGACAACAAAATATTGTGTTCGATGCTCACAGGATATTGCCCATCGACTTATAGGCATATATATTTCAAGAGTTATCTCTGTACACCTTCAATAGATGTTCTTTGGTAATCATGAATGGAATTTCATATCAAAGAAACAAACTCCAACTTACATCTAGCATACGCAATATATAGCATAAGCATCCTATTTGCATCAGCGACCGTATTTCTGATATGGATTGTAAATGTAAGTGTACTATCGTGTACTATCAAGATCTTTTATCTCATGTAACCGGTTGATTATATTATTGTCGAGTGTATATATATAGACATACAATGAAGTTCTAATTTTTTTGTGAACGATATAATGTTGCATTTGGATACATCCAGTTGTAGACGATTATCATTACACCAAAGTTTGATTGCGTCTAATTCAGATTTACTCGTTGACAATCAGCAATGACTTCGATTTTATTGTATAATTTAAGGTCATCTGCAAAAAGTAGGCTAGGAATATTCAAAGAGGTTGCCAGGTCATTAATATAAATTGAAAACAAAAGAGGCCCCAGATTAGAGCCTTGTGGCACTCCGGACGTGACTACGTATGAAACAGATTTGAATGATTCGTATTCAACAAATTGTTTTCTGTCAACTAGATATGATTCAATTAAAGTAAGCAGTTTCCTGGAGAGTCCCAATTTTGTTAATTTGCTAAGGAGAACATAATGGTCTATTTGATCGAAGGCCTTTTGAAAGTATAAGTAAAGAACATCGACTTGTTTTTTTTTGTCCAGGTGAGTACAGAGATATTGATCTAGGCATGCAAGGTTTGTTATACAAGATCTTTATTGTACGAAACCGTGCTGAGTAAGGGAAATAGCTTTCTGAACGTGAACGTGTATAATGCATACATATCTCGAAGAGTTTGGAAAAATTACATAAAATGGAGATTGCACCATTGTTTGTGATATCACTAGAATAACTTTTTTCAATATTGGGCAAACACGAGCAGTTTTCCACTGCTTGGGTAAAATACGGGTTGTTAAAATTAGGTTGAATATGCCCATTGGAGGTATAGATAGTATGTCAATACAGTTCTTTACTACCAAGCTAGGAACATTATCAACGCCTGCAGTGAGTTTATTTTTCAATTTTTTTCAAGCAGTTTTGAAAAAGCGCCTATGTTTAAAGTATCTAAATCATAAATATTAACGTTTTCACGAAGCAAGTGCTCATCAGAAACCAAGTATACACTTTTGAAATAGTTTGCAAATCCGTTGACAATATCATTAGGCCTGTCAAGTAATTCATCGCCATATTTCATTATACCAGGAATACGCGAATGCCCTTTTTTACTATGTATGAATGAACTGTCTGATAATAGTATATTAAAGTATAAGTGGATAAAAAGGGCTTTAAAACACGCACGATTTTTCGAGCACAACGGCGCAGCCGGAGTGCTCGAAATAGAGCAAGTGTTTTTAAGACCAGTTATCCACGAATACTTTTTTTTATTGGTGCACTTTGAAATCATATATACTGTTATTATTACTACAAAAAATAGAAATAAGAACTAATAATGCAAGAAGGTTGAATTCGTGATGTGACATCAGTATACCTTTCGTTGTCATGGAAATGAGAAAAACAGATATTCATTTGCAATTTGTTATGAAAGATCAATATTTGTTGTCACCAGAGCTCAAAAATGAATTATTCTAATATCGATTTTTTTGAACAGTGAGGCAGAATCGCGGTTAATACCGCGAAAATCCAGTGATATATATAAAAAAGAATATGAAAAGTTCATCAAATGGATGGAGGAGCACATATAAATGAACGAATTGTTAGTAATATTCTATTTGACGTTACAAGGTACTCCATTTTATGTATGTATTTATACTTTCAACCTATAACCTGTTATAATAAAGCTAATCTGAGTTGGTGTCCTCTTGCTCATAGAAAAGGACGAATGCTTCTTCACTTATAATGGATTGTGATGATATCGGTGATATTCTGGAGTCATTGTACTCGTGCCATATGCCTGCTTAAGGGTGCTTACAGTCGTGTAGTGTCCGCTATAAGTTGTTCCACTATGGTTGGATACAGCATACAAGTTGTATTGACATGGAGCTACATTATCTGCTGCATAATCACTCATATCCAATCCATTGAGAGGAAAGTCAATGTTGACATTTAATTTTCCCATAAATCTCCCCAAAGGCGAAAATCGTTTCAAGTGAATTACTAATATTTTGGGGAATTTATATATACATAATGACTTTGTATATTTTATTCTTTCCTTACATTTACAACAAGTTGGTTTCTCTTCGCCATCTGAAATTTCTTCTCTAATAAACAAGTCTAAACATTGTGACAGACTCAGCTGGCCAGGTATCTGTGGAATATCAAGTGGAAGGTCCCAGAAAGGGTCAAAAGAGACAGAACAATGGCCACAAGAAGAACAGAACAACGATGATTTTAGTTGACCAACAAAGTTATCAACCATTTTTGAGTTATCCATTCTTAGATATCTTGTCCAAGACTCCTGTGCCTTTTCAAGATTGCTCAGTTTTTCATCAATTTCTATGAAAATAGGTTTGGGCTTTTCAATCACTCTGTTAATATCTTCATGAAGACCTTCCAATAAATATCTGAGAAATTCTTGGGCGTCCTGTTGAGCGTGCCCCATGAAGCGAGGTGCGAATATTTGTATCTGGCATTTCAAAGAAACAGTATTTACCACCCTATCCGACAAATCTTCTGACCAAAGTTATTTTATCACAATCGCAAATGCTTTCATCAGAGCACCTTTCATGCTTGATATGCTTGTGTTGATATCCCTCATATGCTCGTCTTTTCTCAGATACTCGAGCAACAATCTGGTATTCGATAAACATTGTATTATACTATTCATGAAGCAGGTGTTGCCAATGTTCATTCAGACTTCACGTTTCTCGATTTGTTGATGTTGTCATACTAACTTTAAAAAACGCACGTTTTTTAAAGTTCGATTTAAACACGCTGAGGCGTGCTTTAAATAAGTAAAAAGGGGCACCATTATAAAAAAATATTATTTTCAGCTGTATTTGTGAATTTATTATATGCTGCGTTTATTTTATTTTTAACGGTTTTTCTCAGATCCAAAAATTGATTCTGATAAAAAGCTTTTTAATTTTTTTTGTGGTTTTTAAATGCTAATTCCTTCTTTTTTATGTGACTAATAACATCAGCGTTGAACCAAAGGGGAAATTTACTTGTTTTTACCGTTTTCAGTGAAACAGTTTTGACTAAAGATGCTGTGTAATTTTTGATATAATAAAGTACATGCCGAATCGACTTCAATACTTTCAGCAACGTCACACCATTCGGTTGTCCTGATCACTTCATACATAGCTGGGAAGTTTGCCTTACGAAAATTAAATTGCTTATTTGCATTTGCCGCATTAATAGAAAAGTCGTTGATATGAGGAATTCGACAGTTCGATGCAATATAAAGTGCAGGATTATGAACATATATGTTAACAAAAGGTTGATCATATATGGAGACAATACAATCATCATAGTTGGTTATGACAAGATCCAGTTTACGATTATTGATGTTCGTTATAATGTTGTTCTGTTAAGACTCAGTTGCTTGCATGAAATTGAGAATGTACTGAAATTCAGCGTCATTGAAGTCAACGCCGTACTTAGGAATATTGAAATCACCAACTAGTAGAAAGTTCCCTTCAGTAACAGGATCCGAACTCTCCAAGAAATCGAACAATGTTTCGTAGTGAATATTGGAGCAACTAGGAGGAATGTAAACTACAAAAATGCTCAAGGTAAAGTTGCCTGGCACTAATTTGGAGCCTACAATATGAACTTCGGGAAGTGTGTCTCTTAGAGCTGAAAACGAAATTGGTAGTTATCTATTACTGTCCCTGGACGCCAAAAGGACGCCACCTCCTTTAGTGACATTATTGGTTGTCAGATCACGATCACATCGAAAAACATTGCTAGAAGGATTTCCTGGATGAATACATCATCTTGAAGATTAGTCTCGGAGAGGCAGACCATATCCATTTCACCACTGGAGGCAGAATTATGAAAGGCAGTTGTTTTCAACCCTCTCACGTTTTGATAGTATATGGAGAGACTACAAGTGTTGTGGCTGGGTACCGGATCTAGTTTAAATTTCCGGTTTTAATAAATTAAATAGTGAGGTTATTTTCTCCATTATTATTTTCTTCATTCAATTGCTGGCGTAGTTCTCTATAATGTTGAATTTGATGAGGTGTCTTAATTTTTTTGAATTTCCCATACATGCCAGTACTGAGGCCTCACTATCTAGAGTTACTGTGATGGGACGAGATGTGGTTCTATTGGCATCATATTTTCCTAGACGCATGGGTCGAAGAACATCGGTATATATATTTGGGTTCACATTCTTTATGACCATGGTAGCATCGTTTAATTCTGCAATGAGTCGGGCTTCTTTGGGTTGAGCTGACTCTTGTTCGGAAATGCCCAAAATAACAAGGTTGCATTTCCTAGCATTTATTTCCTGGATTTCTTGAACGATATCCTCAAACACATTTGTTGGAAAGGAGATAGGTGGAACTTTGGCCGCCTTTTTCAATTCCTTGCGAAGAAATGATAGTCGCTTTTAAAGAATTGATGTCAGTGCCAGTGCTTTCGCATTGAGCACAGGTTCAAGAGAGTGATTTTTGACTTTGATTGTGCGGGTTTCAGAAGAAGAAAAACCGGCACATGTATTACAGAATATACTCTTGCAAGTGAGCTTTGAATGTGATTCAGTTGCTTTCTGTCAATTTTTACAATTATCCATCATATCACATACTAATGTTACGCCTATGTGGACTTCTGGGTGATAATAGAACGGAGCTAAGTGAGGTTACCTCACAGGTCACAAGCTATCTGATGGATCTAGATAGAGAGGTTGCATATCCAAATAGGACCCGGTTGAAGGTGAATTGCAAAAGACCTTCTCCGGGTTCAAGACAAGGCTCGGCCCACTACGGCTTTCACTAGGCATTTTTCATAATTTTACTCCTTCAAGCACCACCTGCAGTCATAAGCTTTACTGATTCTGATGAGGTTGAGGTGCTTGATAAGGAGAATGTGCCCTATGATATCAGATTTCATCCTTGAAAAAATATCTTCGATCCAACCAATTACCTCAGTATATCTTTCGTCATTGGGTGAACTAACAGAAATCAAACTAATTGCCGCAAGGTTGCCTAGTCCTGACCTGTTGATATGCATAGAAAAATATCTTTTTTCTGTATAATTTTGAAAAAAATATTTCATAATACCTACATATTTTGTAAAAAAACAACGTGGAAATTCTTTTTGTGTAACCAGCATTCTCTATAAGAAGGTCTTTTTGTCATTTGTCCTTAGATGAGTATTATCAAAGATTTGAACAAGACGGAAAATATCTCTCAACGTAGTTACATGAAAAGGTTCATTTTCAGATACAAAACCCACTAATCAAACATGTCATATAGACCAGTATGAAGATAGCAATAAAATACAGGATGGATAAAATACATTGAATATTGTATTGAACCATTGGTGATGAGTTTCTCAGAGCTATCGCGTGCCTTGAAAGCTGTTCGCCCAATTAGTGAGCATCCAGTTATACTCTGAAAGGGGTGGTTCCACTCTCCTGGAAACGTAAAAAATCGATTTTGCGGTGAAGAAAAAAATTGCCGCGTTCCTATTCTGCAGAGAGTGTTTCATGTATCAGAAAAGTACACTGTATGAACTACTTCGATTTGGAAGACGTTCATGCGGTAGTTCCACACTCTTGAAATTTAAAAAAATCGATTTTTCTGTGAAGCAAAAAAATACCCCGTTCATATTTCGCAGAGAGCGCCTTATGTATCAGAAGAGTTCACTGAATGAATGACCTCGATTTGGGAGACCTCCAAGGGGTGGTTCTACCCTTCTGGAATCCTCAAAACGCGCTCTGCAACATATGGACACGGCTACTTGTTTCCTTCGCAGTTTTTTTTATTTTCAAAAGGTTGGAATCACCCCTTGGACAGTATACTCTTCCAATGCATAAAACACTGTCTGCAGAACTACCGAGCAATTCACTCAACATATTTATGACAAATGGATCGCGGAGACTATTTGGTATCCGTATTATTCAACTTAACGACGGCGTCTGACACATTCGAAAGATTATGCATTAATGACTGGTTTATCTCTTTTTTCGAATACCGGAAATCAAAATTAAAATTGCTGATGTATTTTCAAAAGAAATTGACATCGATCTAGGAACTCCTCAAGGCAGTGTCCTTGGACCGCTGATTTTCCTCATATTTATTAACGATCTACCCGCCCATTTAACAGAAGCAAGAGTTCTTATGTATGCTGACGACACATGTACAGTAATATCGGAAAGGATTCTAAAACACTGGACCAGTTTGAGGAATGGTGTTATCGAAAAAGATTAATAATGAATACCCAGAAAACTGTTTGCATTGAACATCACACTTGATCAAAAATCACCATAAACTTTTTCAATATCGTCAAACAATACTTTAATGAAAAAAACTAAATCTGCAAAATTTCTTGGTACTGTTTGACAGTAAACTTTCTTGCGATTTATAAATCAAGGGTGTCTGTAAAAAAATCAACCAGTGTTATTATTTATCAACAGTCTTGATATCTATGTTGAATAAGGACACTCTACTGAATGAGTATTTCTCTTATGCACATTCTGCAATATCTTTTAGTATTATGGTCTGGGGACAAGCGAAAGATATTCAAAGAGTTTTTGTTCTACATAAAAGGATAATACGGCTTATATTCGACCTATCTTTCCAAACTTCGTGTCGCGACATATTGAGAAATAAAAAATTCTAATCGTTACTTTAATTTATATGAGTACTTGAACTGCTCATCGAATTAGACATGAATTTCCGAAAAAAAGGACATCCACAGTCATAACACGAGAAGGAAAAATGATATATCTACAAAAAAGGTGAACCACACCTTTTATAAAAAATCACCACTTATAGTCGGGCCATCGTATTTCAATAAGCTTCCTAACGATATAAAAAATAGTCCAACATACGAAGTAGGTTTTAAGAAAAACCTAGTCGAAAATTGTTTTCATAACTTGAAAGAATTCTGTGATTTCCTTTCCAACTGATCGTACTTATTCCTTGTGTTCGACCAAAATGTAATAAATTAATACCGTCTTTTTCCTTTTATCAGTATCATTTTATTTTATATTTATACATGTGCTGTAGGTGTTACCCTGTATACATGTGCTGACTTGTCCAATCTATTGTGAAATAGGAAATGAATTTTAAATAATTCGATTTGATTCGATTTGAATATGAAAGCGGTTGTTTTTTTGTTCACAAAAAAATCGATTTTTACTTTTCCAGGAGAGTGGAAACACACCTTGGACGCCTCCCAAATTGGAGCCGTTCATACAGTGTACTCATCTGATATATAAAACACTCCACGCGAAATATGATCGCGGCTTTTTCTTTCCTTCAAAGAAATATAAATTCTCCAGGAGAATGAAACCAAAGCACAAAACACCCTATGCAGAATATGAACGCGAGTTTTGTTCACAGAAAAATCGAAGTCATTCCTACTCTTATGATACGAAAATCACTCTCTGCAAAATATGAATGCGGCCACTTTCTCAGGATTATTGGCCGACCTGGAATTGGCGACATTTGTGTATATTTATGTTAACTTCCTAATTTTTTTCAATTATTCTCTTTCACTGGGTGCACAAACTATGAATTATCAGTTCAGAAAGGGCAAGCGCGAATTTTCCACGATTTTTACCACGTTTTGGTATTTAGGATTCGAGAATATTTTGAATGGTTCAGTATCGTTTGAAATTTCATTTTCCTGGAATATTTCCGGAGTCCCACTGTATTTTTATATAGTATCTCTTTTGAAGACGGTCTTTCAATTCTGATTATAACCGTTTTTCATGTTTCAAAATGTATTCTGTACCCCATTGTGTTTTAACAATTGCAAATGAGGTATAATTTTGACATATGGTTCTAAAATGCGTCCTATCCGAGAATATAAAAAAATGTGATTCATTTAAAACCTTTTAAATGTGACACCCGGTATGACATTTTGAAAGTAGAAACGTTTCACCACTAGGTTGCTGAATCTAGACCGGCCGATTTATCTTGAAATAAAAATAATTAATTTTTTTTTACAATTGCACTAAAAGGAGAAAATAATTTCTTAAATTTTTTGACCTAGATTATTCTGTGAGTAGCAGATTCAAAATCTTGCTGCGCAAGAATGCCTATTTTATATTCGCGGCAAGCTTTCGAATCTGCTACTCACAGAATAATCTAGGTCAAACAATTAAAGAAATTATTTTTTCATTTATACTAGATTTGTATGGAAGCTTGTCTTGAAGTTTTTCTCTCAATCATTTTTATTCAATTCTTTTTAGGCATCCATGAAATCCGTCATCTTATTGAATTCTGAATTGATAATCTCCAACCCCAAAAAAACACACTCATCAATTTTGAATGGAATCGGGCCATAATAACAGAAATAATCCCACTTTTAAAACCGGGTAAGAACAACACCAAATTGGAAAGCTATAGACCTATATCTTTACTAAGTGTTATTGCTAAAGTGGTAGACAAGATCATACTGAATCGTGTTGTGGATTTTGAGGAGAGGCAGAAAGTCATCCCGCCTGAACAATTCGGGTTCAGGAGAGGTCATACTACAACCTCGCAAGTAGCCCGAGTTGATCACGGGGTGAAGGAAGCATTCCACAGGGATCACAACACGGTTATGGTCCTGCTGGACACCCAAAAAGCGTTTGATACCGTCTGGATAGCGGGGTTGATCGCCAAAATGATAGAGGCGGGCATGCCTTTGTACCTTACAAAGATTTTGGATTCCTATTTGTCGGAGCGGACTTTTAGGGTCAATGTCAACGGAGTTAGTTCGCGAGATTATGCAATCGGAGCGGGGGTCCCACAGGGGTCTTAGCTGTCACCGATCTTATATTCTCTGTATACCAGTGACTTTCCGACCTTTTGAAAGAAACATATTACCGGAGGAACGACTATGATACTCGGCTACTGCTAAACACCGAATGAATGTTTTTGATATGAAACTCGCGCTTTTATACTATTCAACCCTAACTCGCGTCATGCGTTTAATTGGTTTCTTTTCAAAATGGTCATGAAAAGTAATGGCTTTGTTTTTCTCATTGTACGCATTGATAAATACAATGAAATTTTAATGAGTAAATTTCAATGGCTGTCAATTATCTCTAGATTCATTGCGTATGTCCGTTGTTACGATTCAATAATATCGCGACTCAATGTCAACAATTTTAGGAGTTATGATTGTGTTTACCAAGTATATCGATCTGTGGACGTTAATAGCCATATAAATAAACTGTTTTATCAGGACATTTTTTAATTTCCCTTCCCTTCTTGGAAGTAATGGTTTTGTTTACCTCGTAATTTTGATAAATTATGGGGGTCGGCGGATGTACGAGTTATCTTACTTTTCTTTAATTGTTTTCGGATAACGACTTATTTTTAACTGGAATGTGCTTATCAGCGTTTTCAGTCAAGCATGTGAAACCTATTCAACTATTCTGTCTATCACGATCTTGTTTGAGAATATTATGCTGTTTTGTAGGGAAGAAAGTTTTTCTGTAACTACAGGGCGTAACAATACGCCTGTCCAATATTCTGCAGCCTGCCAAAAACCCAAATATCGAGGCTAGAGAGGTTGCAGAACAAGGCCCTTCGTATAGTTACAATCAGTAACAGATACATTCGGTTGAACGATCTGCGAGAGCTGGCGAAAGTTGAAACGCTCGAATCCTATATTATTAAAATATCGGATAGATTTTATCGATTCCACATTCCTAAAAGTCCGCTTACGGCAAATATAACAAATATAAGAGAAGGAATGCCCAGGAAACATGGGGTAATTTTCGAAAAACTAGAACTCTATCGCGAGCCATTACAAAATTAATCAAAACTCCAAGGTCTAAAAAACCTCTAAAAATAGAAAGCGCCGGCCGGCGCTAGGCAGGTCAACGACTTATGCTCGTCGGCCGGCTACTAAAATTGGCATAGGTCAGGTACCTAAGTCACGCCCAACAGAGTGGGTAAATATGTCGCAGGGAAGGAAGTATTGTAAGCCGGTTTTTTCTTTATTAATTTATTTTCCGGATAGTTGTCACAAGTCGAAACAAGAAACACAAAAAATTAAAACATTTTGAATTTTGGAAATCCATTTACAATAAAAATAGATGCATAAGCGAAAGCAGGAGGCACCGTATAAAAATTGCAATTTCTATAAAAGACAAAAAACGAATATGGAAAAAAGGCTACCTGTAAAAATCAACAGGGGCCACCCCTTCGCCCCTTCGGGAGGGCAAGCAGGTGGCTTACATTTCCCCAAGCACAAATAAAGCCGCAACATATCCCTCCTCAACCCTTTCCCCACAACATCCAGGAAGAGGAGCAGAGATTGTTTTATTGTACATATTAGTTAAGTTTTAAATTACCATGTAAATATAAATGAATAAATATTATTGGATTGGATTGGATTGGGCCATAATAACAAAATACTTTGCCATCTTGAAGTCGCCATCTTTAATTCATGAATTTTGACTAAGAAACCAAGATCTTCGACCGCAAAAACCCCCACATACCAATTTTCATTGGAATAGGGCCATAACCACAAAACTTGCCGCCTTATTGGAGCCGCCATCTTGAATTCATAAATTTTGACCAAAAATTCTTGATTTCTGCCCCCAAAAACCCCCTCATACCAATTTTGAATAGAATCGAACCATAATCACAAAACTCGTCCGCCATATTGAAGCCGCCATTTTGTTTGTTCTCTAGCAAAAATTCCATAATGCATTGTCACCAGAATTATGGACACCTGCCAAATTTCACGTTAATTGAACAACTGAAAGTGGGTCAAAATTTACTTGCAAGATTTGAACTAAACATACATAAAACTGTGAAGTAAAATAAAAGCTTGTACAATACGTCACTACCATTTATTTTGCGTATTCCAAGAATATCCCTAAAACCACATTTTCCTGGAAAAATAATATATTTCTCTACAAAAAAATTTGTTTTCATATTTCTAAGAAATTACCTAGTATAGTTGAAATGTAAATAAGAATCACAACATGTTGTAATGCACCCCTAACTGTTAACTTTTGAACGCTTCGACATAGAACAACGAGACCAAAACTATTTTGAATGATATCACCGATAGTACTCTTTGAAATAGAAGATATTGTGATTGCTCGATAGGTGGCGCATGGGAGCACATCAACTTAAAAATTCAAATTGTACAAGTGGCACATCATTTAAAAGATAATTCAATTTTCTTTCCAACCATCTGATTCTTTTGAATTTTAGTCATTCTTTTTTTTTACAATATGCATTTTGAATTTTGTTATACTTGACATTTCACATGTATATTGTGAAGAAATTTATAAAAAAAATTGAAAAATAACTAGATTGTTGTAAAGAGAATTGAGTTATCTTTTCAACGATGTGCAACTTGACCACCCACGCTATTTGAAATTTTTAAGTTGATGTTTTCCCCGCGCCATCTTTCAGGCAATCACAATGTCTTCCATTTAAAAAAGTAGTATCGGTGATATCATTCAATACATTTTTTTTTTATTGTTCGTCGTCGAACCGTTCAAAAGTTAACAGGGGGGTGGGGCTATTAAAAGCCGAACTGTTGTATTCGGCTTGCTTAATGATCCTGGTGAATCAGATATTTCATTAGTACCAAAAGTTTCCAAACAATCGCACTTTATTCTGATTTGAGCATATCTAGCTAATTTGGTTTTGATAAAAATAGCAAGAAAGGTTTATCTCCGACTATTCAGAGTTATACTCGATAACATATCTGATATTCGTTTCTTCAACAAATAAGATTGGTATCCGGATCTAGAATTGAAAAATGGCCTGGTGCCATTCCAGTCTAATCTACTCGAATGTCGCATTAGGCAAATAGAGAAAATAATATCACAATAACATACATACGGAACGTTTCTCAAATTGTTTCTCAAATGAATAAAAGTAACTCGTCAAAAGGGGAGACTGGACTAAATTCAAAAATATAAATAAGAATCTGCTTAAGATTTCGATATGGAATGGGGAAGGATTCAATAACTTTCTCCACCACATCTTAGTGAGAACTATTAACTAATTGGTTTGGGTGAAACTTGCTACGTGTTTCATTCCGTTATTCAATATCTTTCATTTAGTCTAGTTTGGTCAACTTTTTTCAGCAGTCTCGGAGAAATATGAACAATGTGTCATTCAATTCGAAGTAGCATGTAGATGATTTTTGAAAAAAATAAAGTTCCGCTCACAAAAATTGCAGAAGTTATAAACAATCAACTGAAAAAAAGCGGGTTTGATGTTTGCAAATATCTCAAAAACTAATTGAAATTTTTGAAATCTAAAATAAAAGTTTCCAAAAGAGGAGGAAATTTCCTGAAAGGAAGAACCAACTCCCGGAATTGTAGGACCAATATTTATAATTTTCCCAGAAGGGTGAAAATACGGCCGGTAAAAAGGGTACTCTGGCTTGCGCAAGCCACGCCCACTTCAGACACTTCAACAATTTTTTTTTTAAATCATAACAAATATGAAAATTAAGAGATGAAAAAATTCAGGCACTTACTGAATAGATGAATCAACAATAATCCGCCGGCAAAAAAAATTTATTGCGATTTTTCAATTAGTTATGCAATATTTAATTAACAATTTTCTGCTGCTTGAACATGAACATTGCAAGTGTAATAATTGTTGAACATAGATCTGAGATTTTGTTCCTTCCTTGAAGCTATTCTTGAAAGGCTTCAGAAAAAATCCCCGTTGAAAAAACAAAAAAAACCAGTTTTTTATCAACAATTTTTTAATAAAAACTTCAATTAATCATTGAAAAAACATTTTTTATATTTTTAATGATCTGTTTTTTCATTATCGAAAGCTGCATGGCAATTATTTTTTAAATTTTTATCACCAATTGTTTAAAAAATTGTTATAAACGAATGTTTTGTTTATAAGATAATTTAAAATTGAAAATCATTCCTCAAAAAAAGTGTTTATTGCTTAAAAATGTATGTGGTAATCAACAATTTTTTTCTACCATTTATAATTAATATTAAGGAACCGTTTTTTTTTTAAATCATATTTTATTTTGCTTTTCGAAATTCATATCACGTGAACACTATTGCCAGTTGGTAGTGTAAGCTAAACATCGATAGTATCGCTTAGAGCATTCCTCCGGTACACCTTTTTTGTCTACGCCGGTTGAAGGCCGGATGGGAACGGAGTTCCCGCGAGGAGGGAAATCTGCACTAACTAACTAACTGCACTATTGAGGGAGCAAAAGCACAAACACGGAAAAAGAGAGAGAGAATGAGATCTGCTGAAGGAAGACTCTTTCGATAGAACCGGCTATATTTTCTGCGAAATTGTACCGAAAATTTATTATACGATGTTTGTAGTTTACGGTGATTAGAAGAATGAGACATTATGAGTGATTTTTGCGGAAGAAAACGGTGAAAATCCTTCTAATCAAAACTCAAGAGAGCTTTAACTTGGAAACGGTACGAGAGCACCTTGTTTTTCTTCCGGAGGCGGAAACACGTGAGAAAAGTCAAACAGCTATTTTCAGGGAGCATGAGTAGTATAAGCTCAGATTTACCCTCACAATAAGATCACGAAAACTGTATCTCTAAACTCATTTTTTCTCAAAGATAAAATGTTGTGTATAACGAGACAGAATTACTCCAACATTTCAAAACCCATGATTTATAATGTGATATATCATTGAATTGAATTATTATAGAAGTATTTATTACCATAGAAAATCTTCGGAATGAGGAGCAATTCTTGTTGAAAAATTACAGCGGAGTCCAATTGTACAATTTTAAATTTCAGGACTACACTGTCTAGGTAAAGGAATAGGGAACACGCATATGCCCCTTTTCAAGAATATTTTGATTTGCACATAAAGATTACTACCTAGAGAGCTCCGCAACAAACTCAGAAATTGAAGAAATGTTTAATGTTTTTTATAATTCAAAATTGAAAACGTAATTTTTTTCATCTCATACAAAAACGTACGCCTAGCGCCTCTGATTGACGTATGCAGCGTTACTTCAATCACCGCTTGTTGCTTCGAACTGTCAACTATAGTTTCATCTGCCTTCGTTTATATAGATATCTAGTACGAAAACGCCTGCACAGCGATTGGCGACTCCAGAATCCAACCAGAATAAACATTTACTGTGATATTTATAATAAGTCTTCAAAGCAGAGTATGAAGTCAACTAGTTCTGACTTTATCACCAGTTTGGATATAACAAGCAAGGTTAGTTTTCTTCACTTTGAAATTGAATATATATATATATATATATATATATATATATATATATATATATATATATATCTCAGGCAGCCTGCAATGTATACATTTACCACACAATGAGTTCAACATTCTACCTTATTCATATGTCGAGTTGAATGTTTTTGCATTCGGCAATTGCCAAAGTTTTCCTCTGAGTAGGTCACCTGAAATCAGGCGGGTGGCACTACCTAAAATTTTCTTGAATTTTACAAAGAACAAAACATGTTTTCAGATTTTTTTTCAGATTTTTAACCAATGTAATTCGTTATAAATTGGCATTATACACTCGTCATTCACGAGTTTGAAAGAGGTTAAATTACACCCTGTATGTAATTGAGCACATAATACTACGGAAATTCCAACCCATTTCAGGATATTGATTTCATCTACTTCACAATGGTTTGCGTATGCAAAACTGCAAAATCCCCTATAGATCTACTATATCACGTTTTCTAATTAAGATTTAGTTTGAATTGAATTCAATTATATTGACAGTTGTGTCGAAATATACAGCGAAAAAACAAGTGTGCCTTCAGACTCTTTTTCAGGATATCATTAACCCCAAAAAATATCCTCCAAACTTAATAACACCAAGTTTGCAAATATGCGAGATCATTCTAAATACAGATGATTTTTTGCATTTCAATAATATAAAAAAATCGGAAAAAATCTAAATTTGAATTCAACTCAAAAGCGCCCCCATAAGAAACAATGGAATAGTTATACCTATATGTGAATGATACCAGAATGTTCCAGGTTGACTTGCATTGAATTTATAGCGGAACGTGTCATGGGGGAGGATTGGGCATTGAGTGACATATGGCACTCCATCTACATAAGTTGAATCTCTCTGATGTTGTCCATGCCAATGCATCGTTGTCGATTCACTCGACAGTTGATTGATAACATCAATAACGAGAAGGTCACCAAGGCACACCTGAAATTGGAGGGTATTTAGTGATAAAAATTGAAAATTTGCATTCTTATTTTAATTCTAATCAGGACAGCATTATTTGATATCTATTCCACTGCGTTCAATATTTATGAATAAAATTTCGCACATTGTTTCGATTGGATTAGCACAAATTACGAGTATGGTTTCAGAAGTGTTGCTTTTCGTTATGTGATGCAATACTGTAACGAAGCATTTTTTAGAGCTCCGTTACTAAGAACGGCTAAAGAAAGTTTATCACAACTTTGATATGTCCCTGACTATTTTGGGTCATTATTAATTCCGGTCAGGCAATGAGTTATATTCCCAGTATAGAAAATAAATGTAAATACCCAAAGCTACTGGAAGTAACATGAAAATCCGGCATAAAACAGAGCTGTTTTTCAATATAACACAAAAAGGGAGAATAGCTTCTCCGTTGGTTTTAGTTGAAGGGGTAAAAGAAATCAAACTCACGATAGGAAAAACCATAACATTTTTTGTGACAGTCACCAGATCGTCAATCAGACTTCCGGTCCAGTTCTCAAATTAACGGACAAAAATGGTGCCGTTCTTATCCCAAGAGGGACAAAAGGTGCGCCCTCCTTAATAGGTTTTTCATCACAATTTGTCGTGGATTTGAAACATATAAAAGGCAAAATGAAATTAAAATCGCTCTCTTGTTCCTGCTATAATTCGGAGTAAGCCAAGTCCTTCAGTATAAAACCGTATGAATTTTAAAGTAAAAAAGTGTTCTCCAGAAGCGTTCAGGTATCAGTAAGTGAAGACTCATGTACCATTTTGAGCTTGGTTTCCCCATGTGCTAAGGCACCCGTAATCATAATATCTGCATTATTATTCATATTTTCCGTTATTTGTAGTCGAGTTTAAGCTTGTCATAAAACTGCAGCGTATACAGGGTATCCCATATAAAAAATCTGGGAAATAAAATATGCTATCCATATTTCGTGAAAGCAGATGATCTTGATGTCAAAGGGACCTCTTATTTACGTAGAGATCCATCACTAGGCGTCATCCGTTAGGGCGTCGCGACACCTACGCCATTTTTTTTTATGGCATTCCAGATTTTTCAATGGTTTTTGCGATTCTGAATTCAGCCATATAGCACACTCATAGATTCCCTTGAATACTGATGAAAAACAGCAACTTCATTGCATATTATAAAGAGGGCCATGAATAAGTCAAAATAAAAAGCAATGACACGAGTTTAATAAGATTTCGTGCCAAAGATTTGGCTAAGCTAGTGAATATTTTGTCGGTTATCTTCTGTCGGGATACCGATTAGCGTATATTCTCACTGCTTCTTTTGCATTCTTTCTTGCTTCGTCGTGAATACATATCATTCCAACTTTTCTGCATCCGAAAATTGAACCATTTTTCAATTTTACGAAAAACCAATACAAAACTGGATACACTTTCGTAAAATCTAACAGGTTTTCTGACAGATCGAGGAATACTCGTATTATTGCATTTATTTTGTCGCTTTCATGGCCCTCTTCATAATATGCAATAAAGTTGCTGTTCAATGGGAACTATGGGTGTGCTATATGGCTGAATTCAGAATTTGATGCAAAATCGCCCTAACGGATGACGTCTAGTGATGGATCTCAACGTAAATAAGGGGAGGGGACCCTTTGACATCAAAATCATCTGCTTTCACGAAATAAAGATATCATCTCTCATTTCCCAGATATTTGCTTGCGGAGTTTTATATGGGACACCCTGTACATATATTTGATTTTAGTTTGTTCAAAATGAATCCTCGTGAAATATTTTGGTTAGTAAGTTGGTGAAGTGCGATTTTTGCTCGGCTTATGAGTTTTTACCCTATTATTGTTTTTTTTACAAACAAGTTGAGTTTATTGAAACCCCCAGTAATTTTGGGGTGTTCAGAATAAATCCTTTGCGATTTATTTCGATTGCCAAGTTTCGTAAAGTGTAATCATTTTCCTCCGAAACAAATATCCGTGTACCCTCGAGAAATATTAGCATTTGAGCTCTTGAAACTGTTATAGTGTGGAATCATTCGCAAGTAGTCTGGGAATTTATCGCCCTGGTGATTGTTACATTATGTTATCAGTTGTTTGAGTTAGGGGAAAACGCCAATCGGAAACAATTGAAGCGCAAGATTACAACATTTCGGATCGTGAATTTGTGTTAGTTTGTTCAATTGCAAGAGTTCAGGGAAAACACCGAACTCAAGCCACTGTCGCACCATATTACGTTATCGTAATTATGAACATGAGTTAGTTCGCACAGGATAAGCATCATTACATAATAACAATTTTTCACTGGTGTTTGAATTCAGGGAGTAACCAAATTCGAACAACGGCCAGGATACAGTTGTCCAATGAAATACTTGCTGAGCAAAGGTTTCGAATTACACATTGAAAAAGCCCAGATACCAGAATTTTTCAGAATATTATTCATTCTCCGATTCTTGAAGGTGATTTTGTAAATATCCGTTTTGTGTTGCTCCACTTAGGGAATTACATTTTAATTTTTATGAAAATAACCCCAATGCCTCGTAATCTGTATCCAAGCCCAGTAGTTAAAACAAAGAAAAATCAAACAGTTGGTTGAGTTCAGGGAAATCGCCGTACAAAACAACTGTCGAGGAATATATAATCATTGTGAAAATTTAATTATTACCAGATGGGTCTAGAACAAGGAGCGGCATAAAGTATCAAAGTTGGGGTTAGTTCGAAAGTAAAGCTCACGAAATACCCGAGTGGAACGTGGAAAGTATATGTTTGAGAGTAAGAAGGGTTCAATTCGGAAGGAAAAAGTTGATTGCCACAACCTAGAAAAATAACTTTCCAAATTTCGTTTTAAAGATTCGGAAGATATCGATAACCGTTAACCTAAAATTACAGGGCTTTATATTTTGTTCCTAAAACTGGAGTTATAGTATTAATTTTGGTAATCTCAGAATATCAGTGTGGTAATAACGATTTACCAGCAGTGTGAATATCAGTATCGATTTTTGGTAATATTATTGTGGTAATACCGATTTACCCGCAATATAAATATTTAGAGTGGTATTATATATAAGTAAGGCTGCCAGACCGAGAACCTTGTTCTGTTAACAACCTCGTATCTATAAAACATTGTAAGACATTGCCATACCAAGTTTGAATATACCAGTTAATATAATATTTTTTACACGCGGTATTTACTGTGGAAAGCACTTTCCCGTTTCAGGCATATGAATCATAGACATTTCAAAAATAGTGTAAGACAGCTATGACTGTCTGCTAGTGTGGAGACGGGTCTGTCTGTCTCTCTGTGGACATGAAATCAACCGGTGTCCAGCATCAAATATTGTAATTGAAGCCCACAGTCTTTTGGAGAGTACAAAAAGAGTCGAAATAACAGACCCCTGGACATACCGTATCTCCATCTGTTGCTACCCTAGTGCGTGGAGTGAACCACTATTAAATCTGGCACCCGAAAGTCCAAGTTGAGATAGGAACATATTTTCTGTATAGTACTTTGGTCATAAGTAACGTACCCTCCTACATACTGTTTTAACCGTAGAATTTCCGACTCTAGAAAAACAATACAATAACGGCATTTGAAATGCCTCAGTCCAACCAATGTCAAAGCAGAGCTATATACTACTCTGGGAGAGTCTGATCCTTCGTTTACAACAGAAAAATATCGAGTGGCAGAGTTGAAACGAGGCCGAACGAGCTGCCAAGACGAACATCGCTTTGGTCGACCAATTGAGGTGACTACGCCAGAAATGGTGAAAAAAATCCACAAAATGGATGAACGTGCGGAAGCTAGCAGATAGGATAGGCATTTCGAAAAGTACTGTACATCGCTCATTGACTGAAAATTTGGACACAAGATGGGTGCCGCGATTACTCACAATGGAACAAAAACAGCGTCGTGAGCCGAGTTTTTGGTTCGATTCATAACCATAGATGGAACATGAGTCCATCAGTTTATACGTGAGATGAAAGAACAGTCAAACAAAACAATGGATTGGAAGGAGTGAATCAGCTCCGAAGAAGGCGAAGACAGTTAGCGAAGACATAGGAAAGTTGTTTTCTGTCCAATACCCAACAATTTTTGCGAATCAAACTAATTAAATCTGTTTCAGTGGTTGTAGGAAGATCCTTACCTCCATTTTAGGCCCAGGAATTTGTCTGTTAATAGACACAACGCCTCTTTTGCTTCCTTCAGCTGCTATACAGTCAGGTCGCAAACAGTCAGTTGTGTTGAAAGGGCAATCATAGCATGCTTTACTCATTGTCAAGTAGTATTCGATATTGAAGGTATACTGGCAGGTCATCGGGGCTTGTCCTTCAACGCACGTCCTCTTGCAGGGGTGGGTGTTACTTGTCATCTCATCCAGAAGTATTTTGTGTTCTATGTTGGAATCTGAGAATGAGATGACAATTTGAAACGATTGGTTCGAATCAATCAATCTACTATCACATTCCATGATAACCTTCCCCTAGTATTAAAAAAAAACAGTTTTATATGCAATCAACAGAACTGAAGGAAGCCTTTGTATCAATTAGGTTCATAGATGATAGGTCAAATCAATCACGTAATTCCAAAATGGCGGCTGTTGAAAGAATGAAAAAAGAACATTTTCATGCCAATATTGGAAGAATATATTCAATAAAGTTTTCTGAGCCCCAGAACTTACATTTCAAGAATTTTTCTACGCAAATCAATTTTAATTGATGTGTTTTAATTAATTCATATTCTTGTATAAACGTTAACAAATAAGCTGTTCCTGAAAAATCGGATAAACAGGGTGTTAGTGAATAAGTGCGACAAACTTCAGGGGTTAATTCTGCATGGAAAAATCATGACAGTTTGCTATATAACTTTTGTCCGCAAATGCTTCGTTTTCCGAAACCAGTCGAGATATGCAAATGACATTTGGTGAGTTTCAAGAAGTAGTTATTGCGCATTTTTTGACATGCAATTAGGAATTTTATGTACATCATTGGCGCGCATATGGGTAATGATCTCATTTTTTTTAAGGAAAAAATGATACACCACTGAGATATATCAAATAAAAAATCATTTTTGAATAATACCTCGTTTAATTTGTGACAAAAACTCTCTCCTGCCTTTTTTTCGTATGAGGCGCCTTTTTTGTGCTAAAAAATAAAAAATCTCAACGCGTATTTTTCCTTTCTTTAATACATTATCAATACAATAACGTTAAACCAGAACAATAAAAGAAAATAACACTAATTAATGAATAAGTGCAAAGCTACAACAAATGTTCGGAATTAACTCCCGCAGACGTGATACAAGACTCAACTTTCGCCTCATTGATTGTTGTATTCGCGCAAATATTCCTGGTGTATTTCTTATTGTCTCACAGCCGGCTATAATTCGATTCCTCAGGTCTTCAACATTTTCGACGGGAGTGGAATAAACTGATGACTTGAGAAAACTCCAAATGCAGAAATCTAAAGGTTTTAAATCCGGAGATCGAGCAGGCCAATTTTCCGTACCTCCCCTACCTATCCAACGATTTGGATATACTGTATTTAAAAGATTAGGTCCAATAATGCTCAAATGGGCTGGTGCACCATAATGCATGAACCAGAAGTGTTGTCTCAGCTGTAGAGGAATTTCATCAAGGAGAACAGGTAACTCTTCCTGTAGGAAATTAAGGTAAGAGTCGCCTGTTAGTCGTTGTGGAAGGAAATATAGACCTATTAAATGAACCACAAGTATCCCAAGTCATACATTTACTGAAAACTGATGCTGAAAATGAGCTTCAAATATTCCATGTGGATTTTCCTCAGCCCAGAGTGATTGTTATGGAAATTTTGTATACACTGTCGTCCAAAATTAACCTCGTCAGTGAAAAAAACGCCATTTGAAAAATTAGGAATTTGAGCGATTTGATGAAGAATCCAATGGCACAAAACTAGGCGCGGAAAAAAGTATCAAGGTAGTAAGTAGAGCTTGCACACGTTGAATATGAAACGGATACAATTGCTATTCTTTCGCAATTAATTCGAGAACTGCTTCTTCTAGTTACACAGTTCGTACTTCTCGAGGGCGCTCGCAGTCAGCCGTTTGTTTCTCAAATGTACAATTTTTGCGCAAACGTTGGTGAAGACGAGCAAATATTGTGTGATGGGGTACTCTACGTGCTGGATGCAACTCAGCATACAATCGTCGAGCTTGCCGACCATTTCCATTACTTCGACCATAGACAAAATGCATGTCTGACAATTCCGTATCTTTATAATTCTCCATTATTCTCGATAAATGAAAAATTAATTACTTATTATCATTAATGTTATACCAAACATTGACAAATACGCGTTTAGATGTTTTATTTTTTTGCATAAAAACGGCGCCCCATACAAAAAAAGCAAGTGAGATTTTTTGTCACAAAATGATTTTCAATTTGGAATATCTCAGTGGCGTACCATTTTAGTCTTAAAAAAAATTGAGATCATTACCCGTATGCGCGCCAATGACGAACATAAAATTCTTAATTGCATGTCAAAAAATGCGCAATGACTACTTCTTGAAACTCACCAAATTTTATTTGCATATCTCGACCGGTTTCAGAGCAATAAATAAATAGTCAGATTTTAAGAAAAACTTAAATACCCCGTATCTCGGAAAACAAAGCATTTGCGGACAAAAGTTATATAGCAAACTGTTATAATTTTTTTATGCAGAATCACCCCCTGAAGTTTGTCGCACTTATTCACTAACACCCTGTATATTAAGCAAAAATTTGGATATCTTTATTTCTCAGATAATAATAAGGCACTGCAATGTTTCAGCCTATCAAATTTCCTTGGGATGTGTAATCTGGTCAGGACTTGATATATGTGGTTTATAAAAAATGCTTCTTAGTCAGATCTCTTTTCTTACTTTCGAAGGTATAAAAAAATTGAATAGAATAAAAAAAGAAATTCATCAAATCGAAAAAAATATATATTTGCGGTTCATAATCTCAAAAATATGTAATGTAACCATAGAAAAATATGTCTCAGGAAAAGGTTCAACTTTCAATATGCAATGAAGCAAATGATTCAGTTCACCCCACATGCAAAATATCATAATTATTAATATCACTTCCCTAGAATTCAACTCACCGAAAGTAATTTAGATACTGTTCTCTCTTACTAGATATTCCCCAGAACGTTGGCACAGAAGGTGTTCCCGTTTTCACCAATCAGTTCAAAAAGTTCTCGAACCTCTCTTACCGAGATCTAGCTTTTTTTCACAAATCTACCTGGATTGACTTATTTATTGACTGCGAAACTTCTCGCGATTTCCAACGATCGGCATATTTACTTTTACCGACTTACCAACCGACCGCGAAACTTCTCGCGATTTCCAGGAAATCGATAAAATAATTCCAAAACTCCCTGAAAATCTCTCTGGACTTATTTTCAATCGCAAGCTCGATGACCATATCCCGTTGTCGCCGCTTTCTCAACTCTCAAATTCACTTTCCGTGTTCTTTATTTTTCAGTCTTCAGATTTTCTAGAGTTTCTTCACATTACTCCAGATTTTCATCATTCGTCAACTTAAGATATTTCCATTACGTGGAGTCTCAGGCTCCTATTCAATCAGGCAATAGGTATTATGAACCCATTAATAACAAAGTCTAGATAAGACTTTTCACTGTGATCAAAATGTTTATCGTATACTACCAAGTTGATACAGTGATTCACTCGTCGTTCGATTTAACTTCTCCAAGAACTAATTCTAAAATCAATAGTTTACTTTTCGTGAATAATTTAAGAATGAAATATATTACATACGACGATAGAATCTGCTTTCTTATACAAGGCAGACCAAAATTACAACCTAGGTGGCCACTGTCTCACTATTTTACAACAATGTATCTTCCTTCAGCTCAGATAACAGCTGTCTTGGAGGAAGACGAATTCATTTCTGAATGAAATTATAGCTAGCTCCTGCTATTTTAAAGACTTCCGTGTCGTATTACAGAAAAATGTACAGAAAACGAGTTCTTTCTAGGCTACTATAAAAAATACCGGGATATATATAGGAACACTATTGAGCTAGAAAAAATCATATTCCACAGAAACGGCGTGAAGTAGCAAAGAATAAAACAAAAGAAACCTAATCAATCATGAAAGATCACAGAGGTAACAGTAGTGAAAAAAAAACATTTCATCCCAGATGATATGAACGAATATTTTTGTAATGTTACAGAAAAAATAACCCACAACATAAACTCAACAAACAACCTATTGAGATACTAACGTTTATTGATAAACAAAAAGCACATTCTAACCATTGGTTAATTTATTCCTAGTATAACTAGAGGTGAAAATACCGGGCCTTAGGGGAACTAATATCGAAGAGACGTTCTATTCGGAAAACAGTTGGATATTACTGAGCTAAAGCTCGTGATTGCAGCCAAGTGCTGGTCGTGGTTTCGGAACCCACTATAAAAGGTAAGGCACCTATGATCTCTATCTACTAAGACAACTAAGAGAGCGGTTAAAAAAACGAATCAACTGATTATTTGAAACCGAGGACATCTCATCTTCTCTAAAAACGGCAACCCATTCCACAAAGGGGAAAGAACCAATATCTCTAATACCTACTCTTGCTAAGAAAAACTTTCATATAAAAGTTGTATTTTTTAGAAATACATAATATAAAAACGGAACACCGGAATGGATTTCAACCAATAACTGATAAAAAACCTTTTTAAAGACAAGCTTTTATTTAAGCCGTATACTGGAACGTATAAAATGAGTTCAAGTCATCACTGACAATTATTTAATTAATTTCTGTTGAATTATTTTGTCGATCAATAACAATCGCATACTTCCAAAGCAATATGTTCATAAGATGACACAAAAATTGGCTAGTAACTTTTTTGGGTCTGAAGGATTATTATGTGAATATTCAATTCACATGTGTTGATTATAAAATCCCGCACATAACCACTTCTTACTCGCGGACATACATACAGTGCGGTTCATAGGTATGGAATGAATTCATTTTTAGCATTATTATGTATTTGTTCGAAAAAACCTGAAACAGGTCGATTTCTATGGTCAATTTAACAATTAACAGTATGAAAATAGTACCCCCTCTGAATTGGGAGCACCCCCTCAATAATTTTAAATGAGAAGGGGAGTCGTGTGGCACCTTGTTCGAAAGGGACTTTCATTCTCTGTTCAGCAGTATTAGGTTTTCCAAATTTGGTGCAATCATAACTGAGAACATTTATTTAGAATATGTAAAATTTTGATACGTAGAATGGAAGAAATAATGTCACATAATATTTAGGAAGTATTTTTCAATTTATTTCACAATTGAATTAAATGTTCAAAATGACCACCATTCACTTCTTGACAATAAGCAAGTCGATCTTGGAATTCTCGTACAACATTTTGTAGGACCTAAATTAATTCTGCAATATTGTCTGGTCTATTGATATATACTTTCGATTTTAAATAACCCTATAATAAATAATTAGGTATTTTCTTATCTGTTTTGCTTAACGTCAGGATAAAGTCGTTCAAGACACCAAAATAGTATATTTCATCAGGAATCGAGAAAATAGGCTTTTTCCGTTCATGCGCGACAAGTTCCCGTGGGAGGCGCAGAAGAACACGGGAAGTCGTGCAAGCACGAAAAAAGCATTTATGGACCTGTAATAAACGATATTTTTCATTATATCTACCTGAAAACCACAGATTGTTGAGAAACATTCATTTTCAATGATTAACGAACAAAAACATTTATAACTTTCTTTTGTTGGCGCCAGTTGCAAAATAGATGATACTGGTTTTCATATCTCTCACGTGACTCTTTGGACAGTAATTCTGCACTTACTTTTGCCGCTTCGCGTGATATTTCTTCCTCTGGTGAAATAATTTTTAAATATTTCCACTAAAAATATACAAATATTGTCACAAAACAAACGTTATTTATATATTTATATTACCCCTTTGCCAAGAAAATATACAAACAATTAGCGATTTCTAGAGAACTGTCAATAACATATTATTTTATTTTGACATGTAAGTAGGCAGCTAATGACACTAGCGCACCGTAAAATCTTCCGTGCGGGCGCACGGAAAAAGCCCACTTTCGGTGCGCTAAATAAGCATGTAAATAGAGTGTTTTCAGATAGGTATAATCAGGGCCGGATTAAAAGGTGTGGATGCCCTGGGGGCAACAAAGGAGTGGAGGCCCCAAATTATTTTTCAAACTAGTTAAACAATTTTTTTCTTTCAAGTGTTTGAATAATTCATTGCGGAACAAATGAAATTATTTCAACACAAGCATATGTAGGTATAATAAAATACAAGAAATAAACCTAATTAAATTACAGCATCAACCAATGGATTCTTGTGAGCTTTTTCGACGAAAAATCATTGATGATTTTGGTGAAATCCTGCTCCCGGAGTAAATCACTCTCAATGCTAAGAAGCGATAACTTGGATATGCGGCTTTGTCTCATCGCAGTTTGCAGCCTATTTTTTATAATTTTCATTTTGGAAAATGAGCGCTTTTGTTTTAGATCAGCTAATTTCGATACGATATATTTTTCTATTTTTCGACGTGGTTGAATTCATTTCTTTAGTGTATAATAGTGTGATGATTTACTTTGTGATTGTTTATTGCATATACACAGGATTCATCGGATCAAAGATTAATATTGACCATTAATTTTGACAAGAATGTTTAAAACTATAAATAATTGGAAAAAATCAGAAAACTGCTGCAAATCAGTCGGTAATCGTCGGGAAATTTTAACTAAACATTTATATTGTGGGGGCCCCTCTCTTGTGGAGGCCCCGGGGCTGCAACCCCGGTTGCCCCCCTCTTAATCTGTCCCTGGGTATAATGAAAAATCATTAACAAAACCCACATTAAAAATGTAATGTCAATCTAGTAGACTACTGTTATTTTAATATTTATAAGTTGCTGACACACGTCAGTGTAATGAAAAATACTTGTGTGTGTATTTGATTCAACTATGGCTCATTTATCCGAAACTAAAAGAATCGACATTTTAATTATGATTGGATGCGGTAATAAGACAAGAACTCAAATTGAAGTTTGTGAAATGTTTAATAATAAATACCCTGGTCAACACGTCTCACAGTCTACAGTTAGCAAAATAGAAACAGAATTTCGTGAAACTGGATATGTAACAACTATTCAAAAACCAGACCGAAATGTTAAATTGGATGAGAAAAAATGTTAGATGTACTGTTGGCGATTAAGGAAAATCCGCATATGATAAGTAGACAACTTGCCGCCGATAATGATGTAAGTGAATCATCGATATTGATAGCTTCTTATGAAGAAAAATAGCATCCTTATAAAGTTCAGTTGGTTCAGGAGTTGAATGAGGATTATCCTGATAGAAGACAACAATTCTGTGAACTGATGATGGACAGAATGGAGGCAGATTTGCAGTTCATAAACAAAATTGTTTTTTCAGATGAAGCTACTATTCATTTAAATGGAACTGTTAATAGACAAAATTGTAGATATTGGAGCAGACAAAATCCTCATTGGATGTGTGAGGCTCACTCACAATATCTTAAAAATGTAAACGTTCGGGCTGGTATCATTAACAACAAAATTATTGGGCCTTATTTTTTTAAGGCACAGTTAATGGTGAGGTTTATCTTGATTTTTTGATGAACTCTTTACAGCCTACATTGAGAAGACTTTTTCCTGATGATAATGATCCTAATGCAATAGATAGATCAATTTGGTACCAACAACACGGAGCTCCACCGTATTACAAACGTATTGTCAGAGATTATTCCAACGAAGTTTTTCCCAATAGGTGGATTGAAAGACGTGGAACGATTGAATGGCCGCCTAGATCCTCCGATTTGACTCCTCTCGATTACTTCTTATGGGGTTATTCAAAATCAAAAGTATATTTCAATAGACCAGATAATATTGCAGATTCAAAAGTTAGGATAACGGAAGAAATTAACAACATAATCCTTGAGGTCCTACAAAATGTTGAACGAGAATTCCAAGATCGACTTGATTATTGTCAAGAAGTGAATGGTGGTAATTTTGAACATTTAATTTGATTAAAAAAACATTTGAAAAATACTTCCTAAACATTAGTAACATTATTTCCTTCATTCTACGTATACAAATTTCACATTTTCAAACTAAATTTTTTCAGTTATGGTCGCACCAAATTTAAAAAACCTAATATTGCTGAACAGAGAATTAAAATCCCTTTCGAACAAGGTGCCACACGACCGACCCCCCTTCTCATTTGAGGGGGTGCTCATAATTCAAAGGGAGTGCAAGAAGGGGGTAGTGTTTATATTGTAAATTGTTGAATTGACAATAGAAATCGACCTGTTTCAGTTTTTTTTAAACAAATAGATAATAACGCTTAAAATAAAATTACTCGATACCTCTGGACCGCACTGTAGAAACACACACACAAACCCATACATACATAAACATACGGGTCGAACATAGAATAAACTTTTGTTGATCAATATCAATCGCATACTTCTGACCCACTCTATACATAAGATAACACATTATGTAAGTATTTCAATTTCCCACCTTACCACTTCTAATTCACTCTGTATGAATAACCCTCTTTCAACCGAATTAATTAATTGTTGTTTGTGATTTCGATACCCAGAAGAGTTTTATCAATTTTCAAATTAAATTTTTCACTTAAAATGCATTTTTATCTCTGAACATTTTTCCAGGTGTTCCCCAAGTTAAGACATGACTTTGGTCGATCAATAACAATCGCATACTTCTGACCCACTCTATACATAAGATAACACATTATGTAAGTATTTCAATTCCCCACCTCTACCACTTCTAATTCACTCTGTATGAATAACCCTCTTTCAACCGAATTAATTGATTGTTGTTTGTGATTTCCATACCCAAAAGAGTTTTATCAATTTGCAAATTTAATTTTTCACTTGAAATGTATTTTTATCTCTGAACATTTTTCCAGGTGTTCCCCAAGATAAGACATGACTTTGGTCGATCAATAACAATCGCATACTTCTGACCCACTCTATACATAAGATAACACATTATGTAAGTATTTCAATTCCCCACCTTACCACTTCTAATTCACTCTGTATGAATAACCCTCTTTCAACTGAATTAATTGATTGTTGTTTGTGATTTCCATACCCAGAAGAGCTTTATCAATTTTCAAATTAAATTTTTCACTAGAAATGCATTTTTATCTCTGAACATTTTTCCAGGTGTTCCCCCAGATAAGACATGACTTTTGTCGATCAATAACAATCCCATACTTCTGACCCACTCTATACATAAGATAACACATTAGTAAGTATTTCAATTCCCCACATGACCACTTCTACTTCACTCTGTATAAATAACCCTCTTTCAACCGAATCAATTGATTGTTGTTCGTGATTTCCATACCCAGAAGAGTTTTATCAATTTTCATATTTCATTTTTTACTTGAAATGCGTTTTTTTCCCTGAAAATTTTTCAGGTGTTCCCCAAGATAAGACATGAGAGGGTAAAGAGGTTTTCTTTTTCGTGATAATGTTAGATTTTTAAAAGATTAAGCCAATACGGTAATGAGGCAGATTATTAAAACATTATTGAACAAATTCAATAATTTTGTTTTTTGCTCAAGAATTTTCAAAAAAAATTATGGAAGGTATGAAGTATCAAAAAACATTTGAATGAGACAAAGGGAAAAAAGTGGAAATTTCAATAACTCACCAGAATTATCATGACTATAAATGAGATTCCCCTGCAAAAGAGTCAGTAGAAGAACCGCTAGAGATAACATCTTGTCGTCTGAAAAAAAATATGGAGAATTTTTTACTATACCAAATATTATACTTTCAAAGGATATTGCAAAATAAATATTTTTTGAAATATTTATGAATATATTTCTATACCGAAAAAATATAAAAAATTGTGAAAATATATCAGAAGCTGAAATCCAAATAAGTTATATACAATCAAACAGAGTGCTTACCGTAGATTTTGAAACTAGTGGGCGACGATCCTGATGATTATCTCGCCGATGATCTGGTGTTCTATTATAAAAACCTGAAGATATATATGGACATGGATTGGGACAGATTAGTATCTGGGAGGTAGGGATAATCCACCTTGTTATTGATAAATTTTTCTGTCTACTCATAGATGAAAATGATTGTAATTTATATCCATAAGAATTAAGTTTTTGACGTGAAGCTGATAATCCTTTTCTCAATGAGCTCAAAAATCTTGTTACACTTTATGGCGAAAAACTAGGGCAGGTTCAAATAATTATTATTCCAAATGACAGTTGTAATTTCAATTTCCAGTTCATTGGTTCCACTTCAATCTCAAGAGAATGTGGCGGATATTTTATATTAATATACCGTTGAATAATAGGTCACATTTCATGAATCTGAAGTAACTCATCACTAACACGAACAAGTTAACAAGTAATGATTATATTTCCAAGAAGAGATATGGCAGCCCTTAGTACTCCTGAAATTATCACACATATATTTCCAACAAAAGTGTAACTGATGACACCTCTATATATATATATATATATATATATATAGAGGTGTCATCATATATATATATATATATATATATGTATAATATGGAAGGAATTCAATGGACATAGCCCTCAGAGAAAAGTGTTAACCGTAGACACGTGTTTCGGGCTCTCGGCCCTCATCAGTACGGTGGAGAAGTGCAAGGATGAAAAACACTTGGTAGAAAACGACAAATCAACGGAATCAACAAACAGAAGCCAGCCGCTCATTTGTGATTTCGGTCAGCAGACCCTGAATTCCAGGGCAACAACCAACGTCACCACGGAGGCAGCTATAGCTACCTGCGTGACATCCGAGTCCTGGAATATAAATATGAAAGAGAGTAATATCGAGGGGGCTGTTAAAAACAATATGGAAGGAATTTAATGGACATAGCCCTCAGAGAAAAGTGTTAACCGTAGACACGTGTTTCGGCTTCGCCTCATCAGTTGGTGGAAGTGCAAGGATGAACAACGCTTGGTAGAAAACGACAATCAAGGGAGTCAACAAACAGAAGCCAGCCGTTCATTTGTGATTTCGGTCAGAAGACCCTGAATTCCAGGGCAACAACCAACGTCACCACGGAGGCAGCTATAGCTACCTGCGTGACATCCGAGTCCAGGAATATAAATATGAAAGAGAGTAATATCGAGGGGACTGTTAAAAACACGCAGGTAGTTATGCTGCCTCCATGGTGACGTTGGTTGTTGCCCTGGGATTCAGGGTCCGCTCACCGAAATCACAAATGAGCGGCTGGTTTCTGTTTGTTGACTCCGTTGATTTGTCGTTTTCTACCAAGTGTTGTTCATCCTTGCACTTCTCCACCGTACTGATGAGGGCCGAGAGCCCAAAACACGTGTCTACGATTAACACTTTTCTCTGAGGGCTATGTCCATTAAATTCCTTCCATATTGTTTAACAGCCCCCTCGATATTACTCTCTTTCATATTTATATTCCTGGGCTCGGATGTCACGCAGGTAGCTATAGCTACCGAGGTGACGGTGGTTGTTGCCCTGGAATTGAGGGTCTGCTGACCGAAATCACAAATGAGCGGCTGGCTTCTGTTTGTTGACTCCATTGATTTGTCGTTTTCTACCAAGTGTTGTTCATCCTTGCACTTCTCCACCGTACTGATGAGGGCTGAGAGCCCGAAACACGTGTCTACGGTTAACACTCTTCTCTGAGGGCTATGTCCATTAAGTTCCTTCCATATTGTTTTTAACAGTCCCCTCGATATTACTCTCTTTCATATATATATTATATATATATATATATTTTATATATATATATATATATATATATATATATTATATATATATATATATATATATATATATATATATATATATATATATATATATATATATATATATATATATATATATATATATATATATATATATATATATATATATATATATATATATATATATATATATTAAAACTAACTTACTTAATTACTCACTACTTATTTTCATTAGTCTACAAATTTATGAGCTTCTAGTCTGGGAATATTGCTCAACCATTTTTTCATAGATTTGATGAATAATGAGGAATTGTTTATTCGTTTCAAGTCCATTGGATTGATATTATAATTTCTCGGTAACATTTCGATAAGTTCTTGTATTATACTTTTCTCGGATATAGTACCAGACATAAATGTTATTCTAATTCCGTTATTAAGAGACCCGAGAAAAGTATAATACAAAGAACTTATCAATATGTTGTCCCGACTATAGAGTCATCGATTTTCTTTAGTTCTGATTTGTTTTTATGCTTTTGAATCATCACTCTCAAAAGATATAGCTGTATGAAATAAAATATTTTCGTCTCTTCTTAAATTTCATAGGCAGGGTACAGTTTAGGTTTCTTATATATTAACTTCAGTATGTATCGTTGGATTATTTTCAAATGGGAGATGTGACATTTGTACGCCCCGCCCCATGCAGCGGGCTTACAACAAGACTGGTGAATAGTTATTAATTAATTTGAATTCAAATATTTAACAAGATATTTTATTTTATAGAGCACGGTTCTCAGCTTCTCGATAATGGAATTAACATGAATATCCCATTTCAAATGAATATCATATTTCATGCTTTCCACTGAATGTGATAGAGAGAGGTTATTATAGTTTGGTAAGTATTTCGGGTATGGTATAAATGCCATATAGGAAGTTTTGTCTAAATTGACTATCAGTAATCTGTCGTCAAACCATTCCATTATATGTAGGAAGTCCGTTCTGATATTTCTTTCAATTCTGTCCAATTTTTTGTTTTATAAGCTATAGGAGTATCATCTGCGAAACTAACGATGCGCCCTATAGTATCATCATGATATAGATCATTCAATATAAATTGAATGGTACTGGTCCTTGAATGTTTCCTTGAGGAACGCCATTCTTCCATACTACCAATCGATATTAACTGGTTTCTTCTGATATTTTACAATTGTTTTCGATCATTTGGGTAGCTTTAGCAATACTCTACAAAACTTTAAATAATTAGTTGTGACTAACTGTGTCAAATGCCTTCTTTAAGTCTACAAAAATACATAAGGTTGTTTTACTTATTCCGACATTTCTGCTAGTTTCGTCAACTAGTGAGAGAATCGCGCCCTGGGTGGATTTCCCTCCTCTAAAGCAGAATTGAGACATTGTTTCATTTCTTTCTAGGTAGGACAATAATCTTTTTTTCAGAATTTTCTAGTAATTTTTCGGGAGATTCGATATCAGTGATATGGGACGGTAATTACTGATATCACTTTTTCTACCACTTTTATTGATGGGGTTGACAACTGCAGTTTCGAAAGCTTCTGGGTGTATTCCGCGATTGATTGACATGTTAATGATTTATGTTATTGGTGCAGCAATGTCGTTCACCATGTCTTTTAGGTGTTTCGATTTTATGTTGTCTATTCCGGGGGAATTTTTATTTTTTAGTTCTTCAATTATACCTATTTTTCCATATGCATTAATTTCTTCTGAGAAAATTCAATTTAGAGAATTTTTCTCAGGAAAATTATTTTTTTTCTTTTTTTATCGAGAATTTGATAAGCAAATAATTTGCTAATATTACAAAAGAATTCATTGAATGAGTTAGCAATGTCTATTTTGGTGGTCTTGAGGTGTCCATCTCTCTCATCGATGGATTTTTGTTTGTTTTATTTGTTACATTGTTTATTGACTTCCAAAGTTTGTCCGATTCAGTTTTACTCGATTCGTATTCCTTTTGATAATATTTTTTTTAGCTTCATCCACTAATTTTCCAAACATGTTTTTATTGCTATTATATTCTTGACTTGCTTTAGTTGTTAGAATATGTTTCATTTCAGTATATAGTTTCTTTTTTTTACAGATTTTATAAGAGCTTCAGTCATCCACGGATTCCTCCTCATTTCTTCATTCATGATTTTAACCTTGCTTGTGCTATTCTTAATGATTTCTTGAATTTTTTGTTCAATTAAGTTAGTTGCCTGAATAATATAATTTGAGTTGTATAGGTCTGTCCAATTTTCAATTTATTTCCGCCCATGAATATTTTATATTTCTGATTGCATGTACCCTTTTCTTGGTATTTTTCAGGTGAAACTATTTGTAGTATAGTGGAAAAAGTATCGGTAACATCTGACTCTAAGACTATGGGTTTGTATAAAAATTATTTGGATACGTCTTTTGGAACCCTTGACAGATATCCATATGAGATCATAAGGTTCTTATAATTATCAGATATTTCACTCATACTTTTGATATTGATATTCACATCTCCAATAAACAAAAATGTATTGTTATTATTGTTGTTAATATTCACACTAAAATATTCGTCACTAAAATATATAAAAACGATCTTTTTTTAGTATTTCATATTAAATATTCCCAGAACAATGGAAATAAGTTTTATTCATTGCAGTTGAGAAAATTTGTGGTCCCAGTGAATTCACACTTGAGACCAATTTCTAAACTGCCATGTATGTCGAGAATTGTGAAAACGATGAACGTAGAATACACCTGCTACAAAACTCTTGCTCAAGATTATTTCGTGGCATCCAAAAATATAAGACATCTTCGACGAGGCATGCTACTACAATGAAGTAATCGCTTCAAGAAGCCACTATATAACTCCACAATATACTAATATTTGGGTCATCCCTCAAAGTCTAACCTCACCTTCACGTGCTTTGGGGTGAACGGGCCGTGGCCGCGCAGCGACTGGGGACGACCGCGACTCAACTTACGAGGCTCTGGCAAACAGACCCAAATCCAAGCTGTGAGCACCGTGGCGATGGATTTATGGCACCTGGGTCTCAAAAGAAACGGTGTCGCAATGGAGCCTCCACGAAACCCAACGATAATACACAATGGAAGGATGGCCGAGTTCTGGTTGGTGTGTTAATTCACATGCTCCATTAAATTTTCAGAACTCTAAATACCAACGTTTTCTGTGGATAACCCATGAATTGGACTGATGCTAAGCGCGTTCGAAACAGCATTTTCTGAGAGTTATGTAGCTATGTAGCTATGTTTACCTCAAATATTTTCAACAAATCGAAAAGCAAGTGTTCCATCACGAAGTGGACTCTAACACATACTTAACAGTCGATTCAAGTTTCACTTATTCACGACGAACTATAGATGCCTATGGCACTAGAAATCCATTGAAACGAAAGTCACATGATTCAGCAAACATAAACACTGAAAAAAAGACCAACAGGAAGAAAAACCACTGAGAAAAAGTAGAATAAAATAATTAAAACCTTTAAAAACCTTTCTAAATACAAGCCTTCATTCCAATGCGCTAAAAAGTAAAAAATGATTGCTTTGGATGTGTGACGTAGGTTATTCCGTGACTTATAGGTTCAAAAACTTGTCACGCAAAGTTTTCAGTTCGGATACAAGAGCAACAAGCTTCTGAATCTATAACTCACGGAATATCCTACGTCACACATCCAAAGCATTTTTTTTTCACTTTGTAGCGCATTTGAAAAAAAGTTTGTCTTTGAAAATGTTTCTTATTCATTTTATTTTGTGCTTTTCAGTAAGTACGGCTTAATCTATGCATTTTCGTTGGAGCATCGTTATTATAAGACTTTTTTCCTGTAAGTTATGAGCTATCTAGTCCTTCAATGAGGAGGCCATCTGAAGATTAACTCGTTCGCCATGCTGGAGCTGCCATCTTCAATTTATGAATTTTGACACAAAATCAATAATCTTTGACTAAATTCATAATCTCAGTCCCCAAAAACCTCGACATACCAATTTTGAATAAAAACGATCCATAATCACAAGACTACTCCAACTTTGAGCTGCCATCTTGAATTTATGAATTTTGACAATTAATTCATAATCTCCGACCCCAAAAACCCCCACATACCAATTTTGAATCGAATTGGACCATAATCACAGAACTCGTCCGTCATCTTAAATTCATGAATTTTCACAAAAAATTCATAATCTCCGACCCCGAAAACCTCCACATACCAAATTTAGAATCGGACCATAATCACAGAGGTCGTCCGCCATTTGAAGCCGCCATTTTTATTTTATGAATTTTGACAAAAAATTCATAATTTTCGACCTCGAAAACCCCCACATACCAATTTTGAATCGAATCAAACCATAAACATTAATCTCATCCGCCATCTTGGAGCCGCCATTTTATTTTTCCATCTAACAAAAATTGTATAATGCATTGTCACCAAAATTAACACCTGCCAAATTTCACGTTGATCGAACAACTAGGAGTGGGTCAAATTCGATGTGTAATATTTGATTAACACACATCGGGACAGGTGAAAGTAAATAAAAGTTTGCAATGAAATGACTAATGAAAAAAAATTTATAGACAAGCTTTCATTTATGCTGTGTATTAAAACGTATAAAATAAGTAAGTCATCTCTGACAATAATTTGTTTTTTTTTTTGAATTATTTGGTATCAAAGAGCTTGTCAGGCGAAGTGTTCATAAAAGTAGGTACCAATTAATTTCATTGGACAATAATTGGTTGATAAGTAACAACTTGTCGAAGTATTAATTTTATTACAATTCGCGCGACAAGCTTTTTGAAACCGAATAATTCAACAAAAAATAATTGAATCAATGTCAGTGATGACTTTAACTTATTTTATACGTTTTAGTACACGGCTCAAATCAAAGCTTGTCTTCAAAGAGTTGTTAATTAGTTATTTTATTTTTTGCTTTTTAGTTAGTTCGCCTTAATTTGTTCATTTTTAATAGAGCATCGTTATTACAAGGTCTATACCCTGAATAAAATCATGATCTTCGACCCCAAAAACTCCCACACACCATTTTTGAATAGAATCTGACCATAATCACAAAACTCGTCCGCCATCCTAAAGTCGCCATAAAAAAACTCATAACTTCCGAACCTGAAAACCCCCATATACCAATTTTGAATTGAATATGACCATAATCAGAAAACTCGTCCTCCATGTTGAAGCCGCCATCTTGAATTTACAAATTTTGACAGAAAATTCAAAATTTTCGACCGCGAAAGCCGCCACATACCAATTTTGAATCAAATCGGACCATAATCACAAAACTCGTCCTCCATCTTGAACCGCCATCTTGAATTCAAATTTTTGACAAAAAAATTCAAATTCAACCGAAAACTCTCGCATACCGATTTTGAATCAAATCGGAACGTAATTACAAATCTCGTTCGCAATTTCTTGGAGCCGCCATTTGTTTTTTTTCAAAAAAATTCATAATCATTTCACCGGATTAAAATTATTGACACCTGTAAAATTTCATATTAATCGGACGACTAGAAGTTGGTCAAAATTCACTTGCAAGATTCGACCCAAACTAACAAACGGACGAACTAACAAGTGAAACTAAATAAAAGATTGTAAAAATACGCACATATGGCGGATGAACCGTCCAGGTTCCCTAGTGACGTCGAATGAAGATGCGAATCTGCGCATGTGCGGCTGAAATTTGGAGTAATTCGCCTTAGACCTGTGCAGGGGGCACCACAGGACAGGACCAACCCCTTCCCCCTCACTCACTCGTGGAAACAAATAACTACTGAACCGACATACCGAAAGGGAACGAGGACAACTCTTGGCCCTCTCGGTCTCTTTCTGGGCACCGGTTCCGAGCATTCTACAGGATCGGAAGAGAACTCTCCAGGGCACTGAACAAACGATCCAGGTGAACCTCCAACACTGCAAGATAGCCACAGCAGTACTTGCAGTTGGTAGGAGGGACCTCGAAGTGGCCCTTAATCGGAAACCATGGATACGACATGGTGAAACGAAAGGTCTGGGAGGAACAACTGGAGAGCTTTTGTGTAGATCAACTGAGATCTCCCGGACCTGTATAATTCTTATCAGGTAAGAAACAATGAGCCAAATGGGTCAAGTGTCATTGGAGGTCACGGCCAGACGAGCCTACGAGGTGGAGGTCTGGGAGGAACAAGTGGAGAGCTTTTGTGTAGATCAACTGAGAACTCCTGGACCCGTATAATTCTTATCAGGTAAGAAACAATGAGCCAAATGGCCCAGGTGACACCTGTGCCATTTGGAGGCCACGGCCAGACAAGCCTGGGGGGTAGAGGTTTTAGCGGCTAAATATGATTCAGGGAGTCCCACACTACCGCAAGGTGTCCATAAATGAATCCATCCACCTTCAAAAAAATAAATTAGGTCACACATACAAAACATACATGTTCGTAATAGTAACTCTCTGCCACGAAACGACTCTATTCGAATGGAGCTACATATTCAACATTGCGAAACTATCTTCTTGGGAACATGAAAATGATGGCCCGAAATGCTAAGACATTATTAGAGATTGTTTTATGACAAATGTACGGGATTGAGTGGAAGATCGGAAAACGATTTCCATCTTCCTAATGTAATACCAGTCAAAATTGAACGTATTTTATATTTTTCAAAAATAATAACTTTATAAAATATCCCGCCGCTAGTCGCCATTTGTAACAGAAGGTATGAAGTATAAATATGACCATTTTTTATTTTTTTAATAATTTTGTACTTCATTAAGAATATCCCGCCGATATCACCATTGTAGAAGTTGTCAACTGATTGCTATTTTATTTCGTAAACAAACAAAAAAAACATTCAATTCAGATGACTTTACTCTTCCTCCAAACATATACTAATACAATCCCTATACTTCCTTATATAATCTCAACTCCTCTCGTCCAATATAATCACACTATCTAGTTATTATTTCTGATAATAACAAAATAATACATATAATATTTTTCATATTATACGGCCAGCTGTCACCAGCGGAATGGCCAAAAATTATATTTTTCGACAAATTCCACAAATTTTGAAAAAATTATTGAATTTAATTTACCAGATCTTGAAAATTCTCGTGAGGCACTGTATAATTTTAGTTACCTGTCTTTCAGGACAAAGAATCGCCTTTGGCTCAATATGCGAGGTCTTTTTGGGAACGACTTTTCTTTTCAATAATTAAAATAGTACTTTTTCTCCAAGTAAAATGTCTTTAGATCCAAGATATATTAAAAACAATACTTCCCAATTGAAATGTCTGTTATATCGAATTCAATTTATATTTTTCCTAACTATAGTTTCAAATAATACCTAATAATGAAAATATATATATATATATATATATATATATATGAAAAAAATATTTAACACTGAACAAGATCCATCGATAAAATGATCTAAATTGAATAAGATTAAAAATCTAAAATAATTTCTAACTTTAGAAAAAAAAATTAAAACAATAAATTTCGAAGCACCAATCAACAGCAAATGTATTTCAATGAAAGATCTCATACTATTATTTTCATAATTAACTTCTTCATTATTAAAACAAATAGAATCCTTACTTTCCGTAAAACCTCGTATTTTATCATTATCAATTATTCCCGAGGTCAATGAAATTTTTTATACATTTGCATCAATACGAATATCTTCTGTGAATGTGGTTCACCCCAATAATAAAATAAAAGCAAGCGTTAGACTAGTTCTTTCTAAAAGCTCTGCACTTACCCTGTAGAATAATTGTAATCTCCGAGATCCAATTTTTTTCAAATAGTTTTCCCAATTTTCTCGTACCATTCTGTCGACACTCGAATAATTTCTATAACTACAATACCTAACCATCCGAACTGACAACAGAAACCAAATTTCAAAAAATGTATTCCCGACGTTTCTCCCATCTCGAAGACAATATCTTCGATGACTAGTTAGTGGAAAGACCCATCAATCCGCGCAAAAAACGCAACAAAGCAAACGGACTCTCCGTGACTAGGCCCGGAAACCAACTATTTTCGGCATAGCCAAAACCTAATAAAAACCATGGTCCACCGCAATCGCGGCGGCCACGCGTAAAAACGCGGACTTTTTCGCGGCAATGCTCGCAAGCGACACAATTCTGGGTAATTTTCAAAATCCACATGACGCCAAACTTCAACGAATCTGGTTTACGTACCCTTCCCTGATTGGTGAAAATTCATCACCTCATCTCCCACTATGCAAGAAGTATTAGTCCTCAGTTTCATACCAATTTTCCTGAATTTTACATATCCTGTTTATAATGAAACGAACTATTTCTCTGACTCCAAACTTCCAGTCAAAACAATCGTTATTATATAAAAGTTCAAATCCCGATAATATTTTGTCTTTACAAACGAATTTCTAATTAACCAAGATATGAGCTCTTCCATTATTTTTTTTTTTTCTAATATTGAAATTTTAATCTTATAATTCACCAACAAATATATACCTATACTGGGACCATAATAAAAATAATAACAACTGTTACACTGCCACGAAAGATGGGAACGTACTCTGAACTCCACCCATTCCAAGGAAGTAACACTATAAAACTGGAATAAAGATTATTATTATTGAATAGAGTTTCCTTAACTGAGCTCAAAAGCATGTAAGACTTTGAAGCAAGTTTAGCGTATCCATGCTGTGATCACGAAAGAAAATTGGTATGATGAGTTCCCGATCAAGGGACTAGGTGAGTTAAAGATAATCCCAAGTCCTAAGCAATTCCATTTCCGAGAGCTGTACCAATTCCTCTGAAAGCAAAATTGAAGAAATTATAACTGAGATGATTGAAAAAGCAGTTATTGTACTGGTGGAACATGCAACCACCGTCCAGGTGCGCGCCCATGGTGTTACGCAGGCAAGAAAGGAGACGTTCGCATATATTTTGACCTATCAAAGTTGAATAATCGTCAATCTCACTGAATCTTAAAATCCTGAAAATTACACTGGGAATATATCATTGCCATCTAATGAACTATTCGCACTTAGAATATCAATGTGATGCGCAAAGCAGAGTAGACCTATTCACCTGTGCTCCTGTGAAACCGTTCAAATAGTCGAAAACAGTCATTCAATTCCTGTGAATTTTAGGCAGCACCACTATAAGCAAGTGATAAATGAAAGTGCCCTATTACAACTTGAAAATGGTCCTCACAAGAGAAGTTACGGAAGAAATAAAATCCGTCGTTAATTCAGTGCTAAATAAATGTCTGAAGGATCAAGCATTCATAAAAACAATCTGTGAAAATGTATCGGCCACAGTCAGCAAAACATTGAAACAAAAACTTACCGAATCAAGGAAAAAGTGGCGAATCTACAGGCGGAATTCTCCCAAATAAAAATGGATAAATCTTAGAGATGGGAAAATATACTAGAACGAAAATGCGACATTCAACAAGAAAAATAATCTCAAAATTTTCAATGGCCAGAAAAAAACGAAGAAAACCTTAAAGTAGAGATCAGTGAACTCTTCAATTCCAAGAAGTCAACTAGCCTGTCAGAAAATGACATCGATATCTGTTACAGAATAGGGAAAAAACAAGGAAATGAGGCGAGGGGCATATTTCTCAAACTAATAAACTACGAGGTTAGGCAGAATATCTACAGAAGAAAGACATTTTTGAAAGGAACCGGCATCGTCATCAGGAAAGATCTAAAAAGCCTATGGACTATAGCACTACTGACTAGTGCTATGGAAAAAACTTATTAAAATAATATTTTCCTTAGTTACAACAACGAACTAAGTATAATAAAATCAAAAACTAACCTACAAAAAGTTTCCAATGATTCCATTTGACTCTAAAAAATGAACTGAATAACTAGCATTAAGAAAAAAAAAATAGGAAGCACTGAGCTCAGCTTATCTTAGCAAAGCAAAATGGAGTTTTTAGATTACTGGATGATCAAAAGGAAGTAAAAACTGCAATACTTGATACTTTTGATAAATATTTCAAACCTTAAGAGAAAAGCGAGAGAGATGGAATCCTGATTTAAGTTCTTCACTTCAACTTGAGAAGTATCAGGAAAAATGATGATGAGTTACTAGTATATTCAGAGAAAAAACTGAGTTCGTAGATGTGTCAGTGTTATGGGAGACATGGATATCAAAACGGTGTTTTGAAAAATGAAAGTGTTTTTTAAACAAACTCGAAACGAGTTATAAAATAGTTGGCAAAGTCGGTAGGCTTGTTACAAAGAATCCATCGCGGATAACTTTCTATTTTTATAGTTGAGTTACAATCGAAAAAGTTCCTACGTGTCCGTTCGTTCGATCGTCGAAAAATGGATACCAAAGGACAATATAGTTACTGAAGATACCAAGGATTGAGAATCAGACGAAACTAAGAGATTTGGCAGCCTAGAAGTTTGATGAAGACGATACTCATGCTGTAAGTCATTTTTCGTTTTATGTCAGGCTCCTCTGGTGATTTTTTCTTCCCAAGTGATAGTAAAGATTTCCCTAGACATAGAAATAAGTTCACTTACAAATACGCTCAATAACATTACTTTGGAAACCGATAATCCATTAATTGAGAAATATTTCTGCAATCAATACCATGGCAATTCCAAATTTCACTAAAATTCATACCGAAACTATACCTGATTTCAACGGTGAAGTGAATGAATTGAATTTCTTTCTTGAAAGTATTGATAGCATTCACACCCTCTTCTTGATAACGCAAATGCAAATAATTATCAAAATGTGATCATTTTTCACACCAGTATTTGTAAACTGAAAAGCCCGGCTCGTGAAGTCGTTAACATTAGCTGTGTGAAAACCATTCCTGGTCAGAAATATTCAGAAACTTTAGTGACCACAGAAATGAGACCTGTTTGTCCTTAGATTTGAATAATCTGAGGCAGGGTTCCAATGAAACCCCGTACCAATTTTACGATAGAGTTAGAAAAGTACTCAATACAATTTCAAATTATTTGCAATTCATGAAGAAGACCAAAATATACGTACTTTCAAACAAAATATGTATAATCAACAAGGTCTTGAAGTATTTTTAGCAGTTTTAAAAAACCCTTATGGAATAAGAAAGGAAGGAAGGAAGATACCTCCAAAATGCGCTCCCACAGTCGGTCGAATCAAAACTCGAATCCAACTCAAATTAGAAGAAATCCTGGTAGGCAACAAAACCCCAGTTATTTCTATCAATATTCCACCCACAAAATCAATTACAAAGGCCAAACTTCGGTCAAAATTCAAATCAAAATGTTTATCAGCAAAGACATCAAAACCCAAATTTTGCCCCATATAAACATTCCAATCTCAACCAAGAACATCCTCCCCAACAGATCATATGAACATCCAACCTCAACCTAATAATTCCCAGAAATTTTTCCATCAAGTTTTGGGCCTCCCAAAAATGTTTGGAAACCAAACCAAACTTTCAAAATTACAACCAACTCCCATGAGTACCACTTTAACGTTACAGAATTCAGCCTCAAGCTCAATCGACAACTCAAAGGAATTGTATAATACTGAACATTTACATATTTCCGATGAAAATTTCCAAAACCAAATAGAGGGGCCGATCAAAAACGAGTATGAATATTCAGAAAATCCAGACTATTCCGAAGAGTCTGAGAATTTTCAATTGAACAATTATCCAAGCATCGGGGGGATTGGCGCGGTGGGTTAGCGTCCGACTCATGATCGAAAGGTCGTGAGTTCGATTCTCGGCCAGGGCAGAAATTTTTCTATTTAATTAGAGAGAATTAAATGTTAAATTTCGTAGCCGGGCCGAGGATGGTCCTCGACGTGTTTTAATAATAATACTCTACTTGTGTCTGGCCGAATGACGAAATGTCCAAGCCAAAAAAAAAAAAAAAATTATCCAAGTCCGGAAATCCGGAAGTCAAAAATGGGTACCAGAGGAATTGTATAATACTGTAAAATTACATATTTCTGATGGAAATTTCCAAAACCAAACAGAGGGGCCGATCGAAAACGAGTATGAATATTCAGAAAATCCTGACTATTTCGAAGAGTCTGAGAATTTTCAATTAAACAATTATCCAAGTCCGGAAAACGTAATTGAATTTCATACATTCTTTATGACCGGAAATTGCCCTATATTACTATTAAAAATTTACCTCTGGAATTATTGATTGATACAGGAGCTACCAAATAATTTTTTGACCCAATGATTGTCAATAAATATTTTTCCTAATCAAAGTTAATGATCCACACCTGCTCCTTCTAAACACGACATTTCCGTAACAATACCAGCTTTCCAATAACAAAAACCTAAAATTTTACGCCTTCAAATTCCATAACGTTTTCGATGGTGTTTTAGGTATCGATATTATGAAAATATTGGGTGCCAATCTAGACTTTTCAAATTTGATTTCTTCAACTCCCGATAAAATATTTCAAGGCAAACCCAACAATCTTTTTATGAAAAATGTCTGCCTGGAAATACATAACAAAAATCATGATTCATGTCTTTACCCAATCAGGCGAAATCATTATCCCCCAACAAATCATTCAGAATTGCATAATCCCAGAAATGTTGTCAGTATCAACGAATGGTAGGGCTTTCGTAGAAATACACAAAAACTCTAAGGATGATACAAACTTCACGATTTTGCATCCGATCAAAACTGTTCCAGTTCAAAATAACTTTGAATTTTATCATATGAATATCAAATCAATATCAGAAATTGATAGATAATACGAGTCAATAACTCAACCAGGACAGAGCACATGAATAAAGGAAAAATTCCATTCTCGAAATGTCATTTCCGAAACTGCAATAATAATTTCAAAAAAAAATATTTCTCAAGGTGTTTAACATCCCCGAACCTCCCGAAAATAAAGCGATTATTTGAAAAAAAACCAGATCAACAATAGAAATTTCAAAAAAAAACATTTGAACAGGACATGAACTTTCGGAGAATTCGCTACGACCAACAAAACTGTTGCGTTAAATTTAGACGATAAGGAATTGATTCCCAAACTCTAGCATATACTGAAAGACATTCAAAAACTCCGCGTTCAAACTAATTTTGTGTAATAATGTACTAGACGTTTTCCCATCGGAGTTCCGTGATAAATTGGTTAAGAAGTCAAAACCAATCACCATGGAATTATCTGACTAGAAACACAAATAAAATGACGCCATGATTGGTCCAATATCACATCAGCCATTAACTAATAAAAAACCTATCACATTACAGGATACTTCTCGCTCTGGCAGTGAACAAAGCTCAGTGAATTAGGATTGGTATCCTGGATTCCAATCCCGGAATTATCATATAAACTAGGTAATGCAAAACTGAAAGATTCACCACACGTTCATCACTACTTTGACCTCAACCCTATCGAGACCGAATTACAAAAATTAACCAATCAATATGAAAGTTTGAAACAAATTATTCAAAGTTGACACACTCTATGCTATAGCGAATTGATAGATAATGCTGTTCTTTTCAATCTCAATCAAAATGTGATTCCTCACACCCCAGTAGGAGAGTTAGAAGGGGGACTCATTGACGGCTTGGGTACAATTTTCAAAAGTATTTCCGGTAATTTGGACGCCAACGATGCCAAAAGATACGACGACGCTATAGCAATAACTTTGAACAAACAGTTCTCATTAACAAAAAAGGTAATGAATGATTACGAAAAATCTTTGACGTTAATCAAACGAAACGAAAACCAAATATCAGATTAAGTCAACGAACTCAGTAATGAGCTGGACAAAATTTCATTAGATTTAAATAGTTACCAGCACTTTGCATCTTCTCGAGATTCAAGCAGTCCCAGGAACAGAGTAAGCAAATTCACCTTGCCCGTTTATAACATGATTTTATTTATTCAGTGTTGATATAATATTTGTTCTGTTAATATTCATTTTCTTTTCGTACTTTGTAGTTTTGAAAAATAAAAGTTTTTTTTTTAAACAAACTCGAAACGAGTTATAAAATTCGCATGACAAAGCGGAAAACTTGTACCCAAGCAAAGCTCGAAAAAATATATAAAAATATAAATTTCGAAAAGCTCAATGAAATGTAAGCAAATGAAAATTGCAATGATGTCATGAACTGTATGGACTCACAACTTGCCTACGACAAATTTATTAATAAGCTGGAAAAATATTTAACTCTTCTACTGTGACAAAAAGTTAAACTGTACAAAATGCATGAATAAAACATGAATAGCTACTGGTCTATAACTTCTCCACAAAAAAAAAAAAAAATTAAAAATTAAAACTTAATTAAAAAAACAAAAATGAATATTACAAAACTAAACTAACGGACGTTAAGGGAAATGAAAAAAAAACGTAGGAAGATTCACCCCTATCTATAAATCAGCTGAACATAATGAAATGAGCACCGACCGATTTCTGTCATAAATAATTTTTGAAAGTATGAAAACTAGACTAACTGCATTCTTTACCAAACATAAAGTTATAACAGACAGTTTGGTTTTCGAAAGAACTCAAACAGGTATTTGGTTTCATTGAAAAAGTTGTCAATCAGAAATATGCCCAGCGACCTTTTTTGATCTGACGAAAGTATTCATCACGGTTGCCCATAGTTTGCTGCTGAAGAAACTTCAAAATTATTGTGTTAGAGGTATTGCTCTCAATATAATGCGGAATTATTTGTCACGGAGATCGCAAATTGTTAAAATTGATGACTGTGAAAGTGAACCTAGTGTTATCAAAAATGGTGTTCCACAAGGTCTTGGGTCCAATATTGTTCCTTGCCTATATCAACAGTATTGTTTCGATAACGAATTTCTAGTGGACTTTAGTCTCATATGCTGATGATACAGCAATTATACAGTGCGGTCCATAGGTATGAAATAAATTTTTTTATTATTTGGTATTTGTTTACAGAAACCTGAAACAAGTCGATTTCTATTGTCAATTTGACAATTTATACTAGGAAAATATCACCCCTTTCCTTCACCCCCTCTGAATTATGAGCACCCCTTCAAAAAATGTAAATGAGAAGGAGGGGAAGGGTCGTTTGGCACCTTGTTCGAAAGGGATTTTCATTCTATGTTCAGCAATATCAAGTTTTCCAAATTTGGTGCAATCATAGCTGAGAAAATTTATTTTGAATATGTAAAATTTTTATACTTGACGTGAAATAAAGGAAATGATGTCACAGAATGTTTAGGAAATATTTTTCAATTTATTTTACAATTAAATTAAATGTTCAAAATGTCCATCATTCACTTCTTGACAATGAGCAAGTCGATCTTGGAATTCTCGTACAACATTTTGTAGGACCTCAGGGTTTATGTTGTTAATTTCTTCCGTTATGTGTGGTCCATTGAAATATACTTTTGATTTCAAATAACCCCATAAGAAATGATCAGGTAATTTTCCTATCTGTTTTGCTAAAGATCAGGAAAAAGTCGTTCAAGAAACCAAAAAATTATACACAAAACCCACTTGAATAATGTAATGTCAATCTAGTAGACTACTGTTATTTTCATATTTATAAGTTGCTGACACACGCCAGTGTATTGAAAAATATTTGGGTGTGTATTTGATTCAACTATGGCTCATTTATCCGAAACTCAAAGACTAGACATTTTAATTATGATTGAATGCGGTAATAAAACAAGAACTCACAAGGAAGTTTATGAAATGTTTGATGATAAATACTCAGGTTAACACGTCCCACACTCTACAGTTAACAAAATTGAACCAAAAAACTGGACATGTGAAAACTATTCAAAAACCAGGGCGAAATGTTAAATTGGATGAGGAAAAATGTCCAGATGTACTGTAAGCGATTGAGGAAAATCCGCATATGACAAGTAGACAACTTGCCGTCGACAATGATGTCAGTAAATCATCGATATTGAGAGCTTTACATAAAGAAAAATACCATCCTTATAATGTTCAGTTGGTTCAGGAGTTAAATGAGGATGATCCTGATAGAAGGCAACAATTCTGTTAACTGATGAAGGACAGAATGGAAGCAGATTTGCAGTTCATAAACAAAATTGTTTTTTCTGATGAAACTACTTTTCATTTGAATGGAACGGTTAATAGACAAAACTTATTAGCAGAGCATATGAAATCCTCATTGGATGTGTGAGGGTCACACAATATCCCAAAAAAGTTAACGTTTTTGAAGGCACAATTGATGGTGAGGTTTATCTAGATTTTTTGATGAACTTTTTACAGCCTACATCAAAAAGACTGTTTCCTGATGTTAATGATCCAAATGCAATAGATAGATCAACTTGGTACCAACAAGACGGAGCTCCACCGCATTAAAAACGTATTGCTAGAGATTATTTGAACGAAGTTTTTCCCAATAGGAGGATTGGAAGACGTGAAACGATTGAATGGCAGCCTATATCCCCCGATTTGACTCCTCTCGATTACTTCTTATGGGGTTATTTGAAATCAAAAGCATATTTCAATAGACCAGACAATATTGCAGATTTAAAAGTTAGGATAACGGAAGAAATTACCAACATAACCCCTAAGGTCCTACAAAATATCGTACGAGAATTCCAAGATCGACTTGCCTATTGTCAAGAAGTGAATGGTGGTCATTTTGAACATTTAATTTAATTGTAAAATAAATTGAAAAATACATCTTAAATATTACATGACATTATTTCCTTCATTCTACGTGAAGTATCAAAATTTTACATTTTCAAAATAAATTTTGTTCAGTTATGATTGCACCAAATTTGAAAACCTTAATATTGCTGAAAGAGAATGAAAATACCTTCCGAAAAAAAGGCCACACGATCCCCTTTCTCATTTAAGTTTTTTGAGAGGGTGCTCATAATAAATTGGCTTAGCTAGGCTATATCTTGTGACTACAGAATCGGAAATGCTTCATTGTCATAGAACATTAATTCTGTCGACAAAGCTCACCTAAAACTAAGACATAGCATAAGATACATACAAACAAGATAGTACTAACTCGTTATAATATAAAATATAAGATAATAAACTTCTACCTAAAAATAAAAAACAACATAATAATCTTATAAATAAAATATTTCCATATTCAGCCAAAAAAAATATTGCAAATCCACCACTACTATATTCTACATTAAATCCAGAAACTAATTCTGACTCCCCTTCAGCAAAATCAAAAGGAGTTCGATTAGTTTCTGCTAATCTTGATACTAGCCATATTAAAAATAAAGGAAATATAATTGTAAAATAAATTGAAGAATATTTCCAAAGCATTATTTAACATTATTTCCTACATTCTACGTAAAGTATAAAAAAATTACATTTTCAAAATAAATTTTTCTCGGTTATGATTGCACCAAATTTGAAAAACTTAATATTGCTGAACAAAGAATGAGAATTCCTTTCGAACAAGGTGCCACACGACCCCCCTCCTCATGATTTTTTTTTTTGAGGGGTTGCTCATAATTCAGAGGGGGTGCAAGAAGGGGGTGATATTTTCATTCTGTAAAGTGTCAAATTGACAATGGAAATCTACCTGTTTCAGGTTTTTCCAAACAAATACATAATAACGCTAAAAATAAATTTATTTCATACCTATAAAATTAGTCTTGATGGTCACTGATAGTATATGAGATCCCTCATCTTCATAATCCATTCCCACAACAACCAACATTGAATTCTACAAAAAAACAAAATCCACGAAATGCAATGGAATCTGTGGCCTCGATAGCTCAGATGGTTAGAGTATGGACTAAAAATCCAAAGGTCGCAGGTTTGATTCTTGCTCGAGGATGGTTTTTTCTTCAATTTAAAAAATTTGTTTGTAATGCCACATTTTTCATTTACTCATATATATTCACAGAGCTATATTTCTCATTTATATTTATATTTGGCAACTTTGTTCAGTGGTCGGAGATCAACACCTGACCCTTTACTGAAGCCGTCAATCCACGGCGATGTTAGGAAAAGGTAAAATTGGTCTTGATGGCTACTGATAGTACATGAGATCCCTTACCTCCATATTCCATTCCCACAACAACTAACATTAAATTCTAGAGAAAAGCGAAATTCACGAAATGCAGTGGAATCTGTGGCTTCGATAGCTCAGATGGTTAGAGTATGGACTAGGAATCCAGAGGTTACAGGTTCGATTCCTGCTCGAGGATGGTTTTTTTCTTCGAACATGGGCCAGGAACTACAGACTCTCAGAAAAATACCTTAAAAATTTACAAATCTGGCTAAACCGCAATCTTTTGAGCCTCAATTAAAAAAAAACTGAATTTTCGATTTATAAAACCAAACAACTTCTTTACAATTCTCTCATAATGTAATAATATTAATACATACCAGTGCCCACATATAGGAAAAACATCGAATATCAAATATCTCGGCTTTATACTCGATCAGCATTCAAGGTGGAACGACCATATAACACATTAGAGATATCCTGGATAGGAAAAACCTTATAACTCATTGGCTGAATCTGTTGTCAGATACTGTATTACAGCATGGGGAGGCTTGTTTCGATTTATAAAACCGAATAACCTCTTTACAATTCTCTTATAATGTAATAACATTAATACATGACAGTGCCCTCATATAGGAAAAACATCGAATATAAAATATCTCAGCATTATACTCGATCATCATTCAAGGTGGAACGACCATATAACACATTTTACCAATAGATTAAAGAAACTCATTCACGAATTCTACAACATTAGAGATAACCTGGATAGGAAAAACCTCATGAAATATAACTCATTGGCTGAATCTGTTGTCAGATACTGTATTACAGCATGGAAGGCTTGTTCAACAACATGATCACAAAACATCAATCCATGCAAAACACATTGATCGAAAAAATATTAAAAAAACGAAGTCTATTCCAACGACCAACTTCATAAGAAAATACACATTTTGGATGTAAGAAGCCCTCATTTGGATGCCTCATTTGGATGGTCTATAATAATGAAAAATATATCAACCAAAAATCCAAACACAATAGGTTTGTTGAGAATGAGTTCATTGTCTTACCAATTTATAGGAAAACCTTTCCACAAAGTTTTTTTTTTTCTATGGACCAAAACTGTACAATTGTTTGCTGGACAACATTAAAACCATCAATCGTTTGTCGATGTACACAGACTCAATTAAAAAAATCATATTCCAGAATAGAAATATGCAAGACATATTTGAAAATATAATATATACTGCCATTCCATTTACGCACTCGCCTGGTGATGGCACAACACAAGCTAACCGATTGCTTAAGTGGGTCACTTGTTTTTTCTGAAGTGGAATCATATAAACAATGTTTGTAACACTCAAATTGTATATTATCTACCATTCCTCAAAACATATTTCCCACCATTCCTCAAAACATCTCTCATTACACCGATTCATAAAGGAGGCGAAGAAAATAATCCATCTAATTTCTGCCCAATATCGCTCATACCAACTCTAGCGAAAATAACTGAGAAGCTGATCAAGATCAGAGTCTCCCAATTTCCATACAGGCACAACATCATAAGTGAGCAACATTTTGGGTTTCAGACTCTATTTTCGACTTCCTCACTGCAGTCTATAATTAAATCAACAAAAAATAATTCGTTGCGACAGTGTTCTGTGATTTGTCAAAGGCTTTTGACTGCATCAATCACACTATATTCCTACAAAAAATGTAAGTGTATGGTTTCAAGGGTACTACTCTGAAGTGGTTCGATATACCTATCAAATCGTGATCAAACTGTCAAAACAGCCTATTACTCACCACTCCATCATATTACCTGAGGCGTACCTCAAGGATCAGTGCTTGATCCTCTACTCTTCTGACTATATATCAATGACATGACCAACTTAAATATAGCAGGTAGATTCACTTTGTTCGCTGACGACACTACCATTCTATGGCACGACAAGAATGAGGCTACCTTATTTCAAACCATCTCCAGAGACATTGACTCCATTAGAGAATGGTTTGATTCAAATCTATCACTGAATATCTCAAAAACAAAGATACTGTGCCTTCGTTCCGACCTACCTGCACTGCTACTAGGCAATGATATATAGAGAGTAGGGGAACCACAAAATTTCTTGGAGTTCACATCGATACCACACTGAAATTCAATGAACACATCTTGAAACTTAGTAAGAAGTTGGCTTCGGGATGCTACGCAATTTGGGTTATCTCTAACAACCTGGGATAAACTGCCTCCAAGTCGGCTTATTGAGCCCTCATAGAATCACATCTAAGCTATGGCATTGCTTTCAGGGGAGTCTGCAGCAAAACACTCATCAAAACCCTCTTCGCCTTACAGAAGAGCCGTTAGACATCTATGTAAAGCCAAACCCAGGAAATCTTGTCGACCCTTGTTTATACGACAAGGCATTCTCACTCTGAGTTCAATCTTTATCATCGAATCAGTTAGCTTGGTACATAAACACAACATGAAATTTCAATATAATTCATCACATCACATTACTATGCAGAGAAACCACATGAGATTACCTTTGCCAACTACTGCCTAAGTCAAAGACTCGATTATACAGGGTCCTGCAATAGTGGTGCGGTGTTCCATATCTCTATGTAGGAAACAGATAGGAATCTATATTTCTATAATATTACCTCATTGCTCGAGCTCGACAACATAAAAAAATTGTCGGTCACACAGGGTGTTCAATTTTTTCTGGGCTGATCCCAACTGTGTTTTTTTAAATGGCAACCTCTATTTTTTATCGATATTTTGGTTTCTACATAGAAAATAAAAGATGTTTTATGTATACCTTCACTCCGAAAATTTCGACGGTTTTCGAGATTGACAGGTTTTTTTTCCAATATTCGCCACTCAGAATATTTGAAATTATGAAGTTGTGCCAAGTCCAATTGAAATTTTTTTTGGTCAAATATTCTTCATTGCTAACTCTCTCAAACGATATATCTGAAATCGACATGTGATATACAGGGTATGAAAAACAACTTGCCACATATTGTGAATAAAAACTTGCAGAATCTTCCTTATTTTAAATACCCTGTATACTATTGATCCATAAGAAGCGCCAACAGAGGCTTTACAAATGTCATCAAGTCTTCCCTATGGTTAACTTTACTAGTTTTTCTTAAAACAGCTCTTTTTTTCGAAAAATGGCAAGTACTCATATTTCTTCGCCATAATTTGAATGAACGACTTTTTTCAAAGCGAAATCCATTTTACGACTGATAAGAATATACGAAAGATATCTTGTTTCAATTATGTACATTACAAGGTGTCCAAACAAATATTTTTTTATGAAATAAATGTATGTATCACATTTTTCTAAATAGAAAATTATTTTTTTCATTGGATGCAGAATTTAACACATAAATCGTGCAATATCAAACCAAACACGATTAAATAAAAAAACATTATGAATATAATAATTTTTTTTGTTCATGTTATGGTGTATAATGAATTAAAGTCAGAGCTTAAGTTCTAGATATTTAAATTGTCAACTGGCAAACTACAAAAGGGAAAGTTTAATGAAGGTTGATAATGAAACTTTTATAAAATATGTTCAACATGTCTTCCATTTTCTTGAATGCAGAGCTGAAGTGTTTGGAAGACTGTTCTACCCTGCGCAAGACAGCTGGTGTAATGCTGCGAATAGCATTCGTTATTCTGAGTCGCATATTTTCGGATGAAGTTGGTGGCTCGACGAAAACTATATTTTTCATGTATTCCCATAAGAAAAAATCCAGTTTTATTAAATCTGGTGATCTAGCGGGCCACCTGACAGGCCCATTCCGTCCTATCCATTTATTGGGAAATACCTCATTTAAATGATCTCTCACTTCTGCCGAATAGTGAGCGGGAGCGCCATCATGTTGTAACCACATTCTATTGCGAAGGTCAAGAGGAATATCTTCTAACAAACCTGGTAAATCATTTCGTAAGAAATTGAGATACATTGTTCCATTCAGATGTCCCTCAAAAAAGTATGGACCAAATACATATTCTTCAATGATGCCTCCCCAGACATTTATCGACCACCTATGTTGATAATCCACCTGACTCAATGAGTGGGGATTTTCTGTCGAATAATAATGGTAATTATGTCGATTCACAAATCCATTTTTATGGAATGTCGACTCATCCGACCATAAAATGGTATTGAAAAAATATTCGTTTCGACGAATTTTTCCCATAGCCCAATTGCAAGACCTCACTCTTTTCTCAAAATCTGCATACAGTAGGTTCTTGATGTAATTGAACGTGGTATGGATAAAAGCGATGTTTCTTCAAAATTCGTTGCACTGATCTCTCACTTATATCCACTAATTCACCAATTTGTCGTTGACTCCTACAAGGATCTTCTTCAACAGCAAGAAAAACTTGCAATTCATTATCTTCATTAGTAGCTGGCTTGATACGCTCATGTTTAGAATAATTGATACTTCCAGTTTCAACAAATAGTGTCAGGACCTTTCGGAAAGATCCTTCATCTGGATGCCTTCTATCTAGATACCGTTGAGAATAATTTCTGCTTGTCAATAAACAATTCCTGTCTGATTCACCTAATATAAAAATCATATCAATCAAATCACTTTTTGAAAACAACATTCTGATGGAATTATATCGAAAGTTCAACTTCACGATTCACTAAAGATTTCAATACTTATTTGCAGGCAAATATTTTGGTCTGTCATTTGCCAGACTACTTGATTTCCAATAAATATTTTATTCGCGGAAAGGTTGTTTTAGACCGAAAGAATATGGCACAAATTTCGAGATTATTGAAATTATTGTAAATATTCAAGAACGTACATTTTGTGGTGTAATTCACTACTTGTTTATCTAGCAACAGGTAATAAATGTGTTGCAAACATAACATAATCTCAATCACAGCCGTCAAATATGGATGTCACATTAAAAAAATCATTGATATTATGGCAATGAAATAGAAATAATTGTCATTATGTACATTGAAACAAGATATCTTCTGTATATTCATTCTATCAGTCATCAAATGGATTTTGCTTTGAGAAAAGTCGTTCATTGAGATTATAGCGAATAAATATGGATACTTGCCATTTTTCGAAAAAAATTACTGTTTTAAGAAAAACTAGTAAACTTAACCATAGGGAATACTCAATGACATTTGTAGAGCCTTTGTTGGCGTTTCTTATGGATCGATAATATACAGGGTGTTCCATTTAAAATAAGGAAGATTCTGCAAATTTTTATTTACAATATGTGGCAAGCTGTTTTTCATACCCTGTATATCACAGGTCTATTTCAGATATATCGTTTGAGAGAGTTAACAATGTAGAATATTTGACCAGAAAAAAATTTCAATTGAACTTGGCACAACTTCATAATTTTAAATATTCTGAGTGACGAATATTGGAAAAAAAAATGTCATGCTAGAAATCACGAAAACCGTCAATATTTTCGATGTGAAGATATATATAGAGTTTATTTTATTATTACAAGCTTTCATTTAGTTTCACCTGTCCCGATGTTTGTCATCAAATCTTGCAAGTTAAATTTGACCCACTTCTAGTTGTTCCATTAACGTGAAATTTGGCAGGTGTTCATAGTTCCCGTGACAATGCATTATGCATTTGTTAAAACAAAAACCAAAAAAATGGCGACTCCAAGATGGCGGACGAGATTTGTGTTTATGGTCCGATTCGATTCAAAATTGGTATGTGGGGATTTTCAGGGTCGAAGATTATGAATTTTTCATGAAAATTCACAAATTTAAGATGGCGGCTCCAAGATAACGAACGAGTTTTGTAATTATGGTCCGATTCGATTCAAAATTGGTAAGTGGGTGTTAGGGGTACTCACTAAAAAGCACAAAATAAAATAAATAATATAAAAACCTTTTTAAAAACAAGCTTCTATTCAAATACCCTAAAAAGTGCAAAATAATTGCTTTGGATGTGTGACGTAGGTTATTCCGTGAGTTATAGATTCAAAAGCTTGTCGCATCTGTATTCGAAATGAAAACTTTGCGCGACAAACTCTTGAATCTATAACTCACTGAATAACCTACGTCACACATACAACGCAATTATTTTGTACTTTTTAGGGTATTTGAATAAAAGCTTGTTTTCAAAAAGCTTTTTTTTATTAATTATTTCATTTTCTATGTAGAAACCGAAATAGAGATAAAAAATATAGGTTGCCTTTTAAAAAAACACAGTTGGGATCCGCCCAGAAAAAATTGAACACCCTGTATGACCGACAATTTTTTTATTTTGTCGAGCTAGAGCAATAAGGTAATATTATAGAGATATAGATTCCTATCTGTTTCCTAAATAGAGATATGGAATACCGCGCCACTTGCAGGACCCTGTATATAATGGATTAAAGATGTATATCCACCTACCCACACAGATAAAGGGAATAATAGACCAAGAAAAATTCACGAAGAGTCTCAAACAGTTATTTAATTATGAAGCTTTCTACGAATTGGAGGAATACTATAGTGAAGTGTTTTAGTATCTGCCCCATGTACTTATATCATATCCCATTAACTTAATTCTGAACATAATTCAGATCCCAAACAAATATTACTTTTGTAAATTTATTTCAAGCATTTACTGCCCCTTACGCAGATTCTATAATTAACCACTGTCGATTTGAAAAAAAAATTGCCATTTTAGGACAAGTGAGTGAAGCGTAGCATTTAATCACGAACCTGGATGTTGAATGCCTGAGCAGCGAAGCTGCGAGTGCTTCAACCAGGCGAGTGATTGAATGCGCTTTATTCACGTGTTTTAAATCTGATTTTTTCCATTTTCGCAGAAATTAAAAGAAATTATTTTGCAATTGTTGCATAAATAACTATTGTGTCATTGACTTGTCGAAACAAAGTAGCAACCAGCCTACTTAGAATAAAAATCTGCGCTACCGTTGCTTGTGTTGCATTTAATTTGGAAACCAGCCTACTCGATACGAATAATTCGACTCTGTTGCTGCGCTATGATCTATGTAAATGATGGTTGTTTATTGGTAACCTAGGTAACACTTTCAATCACTTGTGAATAATAGTTATTTTTCTATGACTATTGGAAAAAGCGTCACTTATATGACCATTTCTTGATAAGTAATGAACTCTAATTTTGTCCCCGAGTAGGTAATGATCCATTACTCAACAGGTTCGAACCAATTACAGTTGAACCAGATTCATTACTCAACACTTCGAAACCAATCACAGATGAGCATACTCATTACTGTGCAGTTATGTTTGAATTGTTTCCATTCGCAAGTATGCCTTGAGAATTTAACAACTTTGAACTTGTTCTCAAACCTCATAATCATTGGATTGACAGTTCGTTTTGTAAAATATTATAGTTTCTAACGAAAAACAAGAAGAAAAAGATGGATTCGGAAAGTGACAATGAGTGAATGAAAATAACATCTTCAAATCTATTACCAAATAAATCCAGAAAAAAATATGAGACGATATATGCAATTTTCATGGATTGGTGGAAGAAAAATAATGTGAATTCGTTTTCGGAAAATGTACTTCTAGCATATTTTTCCCAATTAGCTGAAAAATATAAATCGTCCTCTCTTTGGACACAATATTTAATGTTCAGAAGTGCCATTCTAATCAACCACGACGTCAACATAGAACTTTTTTCAAAATTACGTGCGTTTTTGAAACGCAAATCCGATGGTTATATACCGAGGAAGGCTCGAACATTCACCGCAGATGAATTAAATTCATTCATAAACAAAGCACCTGACGAATATATCTTGCGACAAAGGTAAAAGATTGATATTTTTTCAAAAGTTCACTTAACAAAATGAGAGAACCTAGTTAGGAACTTGAATAGCTTCATATCACTTTAATTTGCAAGCAACTCGGTAGCACATAGCCTAAGCTCTGGACTTACAATCCAGTGATCGTGAGTTCGAATCACGCCGTCGCCGGTGAGGTTTTTTTTCTTTTTGAACCACTGATTCAACAATTATCAAACTGTTTGAAATTGAATGAAATAACGAAAATTTAAAATATTTTTTATGTACCTTTTTTTTGGCTGCACTGATCATGGGAATCATGGGAGCATGTCGTGTGAATGAAATGCACTCTATGAAAATAGGGGACTTAGAAGATCTTGGATCGGCTATATTAGTCACCATACCAAACCCCAAAACGAAAATTGTTCGGAAGTTCACCATAACTGAGCCTTTTCGCCATATTTGTATTGAATATATCACGCTACGACCGAGTAATATATTAACAGAATAATTTTTTTTTTCATTATCAGAAAGGTAAATGCACCAATCAAAGAATTGGAATAAATAAATTCGGAGCCATGAGAAAACAAATCGCAACATTTTTGAAACTTCCAAATCCAGAACTATATACTGGGCATACCTTTCGTAGATGCTAGTTGGTGCGGGTGGAGACATCACTTCTTTGAAGAGGCATGGAGGGTAGAAGTCAACATCTGTGGCGAAAGAATACATAGATGATTCGATGAAAAATAAAATGAATACTGCAGAAAAAATCTTGGGTTCAATGAAACCGTCTACCAGTACCACCAACATCTCACAAACATTTATTGCACAGAACACTTCGGAAATGAAAAATAGAAATGTGAATTTGGATATAGAATCCTCGATACCTTCAGCTATAATTTCCAACTGTTCCCATTTTTACTAATAATTTCATTAACAAAAAATGATATTGTTTATGTTATGGAACTTTCCGAAATTTAATTATACATGTTTTCATTCAATAAAAACTTCCTATAATGCAATTAAATGAATTAAACTCTTTCAAGATTTCCTCCACAAATGAATCTCATTTTCAAATAGTCCTGATATGAATCACAGAAAAAGTATAGTATTCTGCTCACGAGAAGTAGCCATTACTCGCTCGAATGATTTACGATGCTCGCCTTCGGCTCGCGTCAAACTTCATTCTCACGAGTAATGGCCACATTTCTCGCTCGTTGAATAATATACTATTATGCAACAAGTGCAAAAAGTAAGTGTTTATTGTACTCGACCTGAAGTTGTCCGACGAGGCCGCCAGGCCAGGTTGGACAACACGTCAAGTGCAATAAACACTTTTTGCACGAGTTGCATACAATATTTTTTCTACGTTAATGTAAAAACCAAAAAATGTTTTATTCAGGTGGCACTAAGTGTAAGAAAAGAAAAAGCGTACTAGAAATTGCGTCGATTTGACGTTTATGTTTGTCATGATCACAAATGACAGATGTAGTGAGACAGATGGGTGCAATAAACATGTTATTGCACTTTTTTCACTAAATATAGTTCAATAAAATTTTGTTTTTTGCATGAACGTAGAAAAAATATTTTTAATCACTAGTGATTGAAAGTACAACTTCTCTCTAATTTGAGTTGAAATATGTCGCAATTCAGTCACGAAAATGGAAAAAATTATTATACCTACATACATGATCTACAATTGCCCGTTGCAAACATAACTGTATATGAATAGAAAAATCGAATTAAACGGTTTTCTTCACATAAAGGATTCAATATAAAATTGAACCAGAAAATGGTAGATCTCAGGTGAAAACATACTTTCTGGAATACGCAGAACGTTGAATGATATTCACCTGAAAATCATGATACTTCCATATAATATCAATGGACATTGAATGCAAATGTTTTTTCGATAAGCTCGATTATGTTTATTTATGTCGTGTTCACTACATCGCATAGCCGTTCGGGTTTGGCCTCATCAGCGGTATCAACCAGCCAAGGTCAAAAACTCTGGCTGAAGTGAGACACAACGTAAACAAACCATCATCGAGCTTGTAACACCTATAGGTACGCCGGAAAGATAACTTTAACTGGCGGTACCTAGTGACGAAAGAACACTCCGAAATTCCACCTCGATAGGTTTCTAAATGAAGATTCCTTTCAGTAGATGTAAGCCGTCTAGCATATAGTGAAGATAGTGAGTAGTGGAATGAATGAAATCGAATAAACGGTTTCTTCATAAAGGATTCAATATAATTGAACCAGAAATGAGATTCAGGTGAAAACAACTACTTTCCTGGCAAATACCACGCAGAACGTTGAATGATATTCACCTGAAAATCAATGTCCATTGATATTATATGGAAGTATGCATGGATTTTCAGGTGAATATCATTCAACGTTCTGCGGGATTTCCAGGAAAGAGTTGTTTTCACCTGAGATCTACCATTTCTGGTTCAATTTTTATTGAATCCTTTATGTGAAGAAACCGTTTAATTCGATTTTCTATTCATTCCACTTCACATGGCACTATCTTCACTATATGCTAGACGGGCTTGCATCTACTGAGAAGGAATCTTTATTTAGAAACCTATCGAGGTGGAGATTTTCGAGTGTTTTTCCTGTCACAGGTACCGCCAGTTAAAGTTTATCTTTCCGGCGTACCTATAGGTGTTACAAGCTCGATGATGGTTTGTTTACGTAGTGTCTCACTTCAGCCAGAGTTCTTGGATCTTTGGCTGGTTGACTACTCGTACTGATGAGGGCCAAGAGCCTGAAACCGGTATGCGGATTGTTAGGTGAACACGACATAAATTGAACATAATCGAGCTTATCAGAAAGAAACATTTGCATTCAATGTCTATTGATATTATATGGAAGTATGCATGGATTTTCAGGTGAATATCATTTAACGTTCTGCGTGTATTTGCCAGGAAAGAGTTGTTTTCACCTGAGATCTACCATTTCTGGTTCAATTTTATATTGAATCCTTTATGAAGAAAACCGTTTAATTCGATTTTCTATTCATTCCACTTCACATGGCACTTATCTTTCACTATATGCTAGACGGGCTTGCCACTCCTACTGAGAAGGAATCTTCTATTCAGAAACCTATCGAGGTGGGAGATTTTTGGAGTGTTTCTTTCTGTCACTAGGTACCGCCAGTTAAAGTTTATCTTTTCCGGCGTACCTATAGGTGTTACAAGCTCGATGATGGTTTGTTTACGTTGTGTCTCACTTCAGCCAGAGTTCTTTGGACCTTTGGCTGGTTGACTACTCCGTACTGATGAGGGCCAAGAAGCCTGAAACCGGTATGCGGATTGTTAGGTGAACACGACATAAATTAAACATAATCGAGCTTATCAGAAAGAAACATTTGCATTCAATGTCCATTGATATTATATGGAAGTATGCATGGATTCTCAGGTGAATATCATTCAACGTTCTGCGTGGTATTTGCCAGGAAAGTAGTTGAGATCTACCATTTTCTGGTTCAATTTTATATTGAATCCTTTATGTGAAGAAAACCGTTTAATTCGATGTTTCTATTCATTCCACTTCACATGGCACTTATCTATAACTGTATATGTTCACCAGAATATTAGGTAGGACATTCCACGTGTTTACTGTATTACATTGCCATTTACGTTTTTACTGTATTAGCTTTAAAATATTACCCCAGACTGTAAAACTAATTGTGTGTCGCCTTTCTTGGTCATCCGACGACATCCTTTAATGTTAACTCTCTCGCCCTTTCTCTCTTTCTTTTTCTCTTATTACCTATATTGAGTGTATACTTATCTCAAACTTTGTCAATAAGAACTAAAACTCTTCGACAATAAAGTATATTTTGATTGATTGATTGATATCGTATCTGAATAAAGTATCTTGTAACTTGCATATGTCAATAAGAGAAAAAAATACTCATGAATTATCTTTGAAGCGATATCTCATAATAATCGTTACATTGGTGTAATATTCTAATCCATATAAAACTCTTCAGATAAATTGCGTACTAAAAATTGCGTATTTTTTATGTTTTCGCGCAATATATTGATCATAATCTCAATATAAAATCACATCTGACTCGACCAGCTGTTGGAATATTTATCCATCGCCTGTTATCATTTTAAAGGTTCGCAAAAAACAGATTTGTTATCCCATCGCATTCGAATATTATCAATTTCAATTTATTACATCACAATGATTTTTTTAAATTCAATTGATTCAATGACGGCCTATTTCTGAGACCAGCGCTAATTTTCGATGCACACTTTCCCCAACCCGAAATTTTTCCGAATTCTCCAGAAGTAGGGATCTTTAACGAGCTCAACATTCATAAGCTCGGGACTGCCATCTCAACGTCCCTTCCGAAGGACGGCATAATTATCGCTATATCTTGTGCTCATTGATATAGCGCCCGGCGGGCGATAAAATCGTTGAACAGGCGCTAAAGTGAATTTCAATCTCATATCGATAGAAATCTATATTCCGATGGATCATAAAATCAAACCCAAAACATTATTAACAATAATATAACGAAAACAATGTACATAAATTAATTTAAAAAATGATATGAAATATTTGGATTTGTTGTTTTCTGTTGTTGCAGATAGTTACTGATTTCAACTGATTCTAGAACTAGAAGTCTGAAGAGAATGCATGTTATTATCTGGTGTTTCAGAGTAGTGAGCAATATTTTCAGATTGTCTGCAATGGCTAGTAGAAGGCTCATCATTTTCTACAATTTTCTTAGCAATCTTCAGCTTATTTGCAACTGAATTTTCAATATAACCTTCCGCAACAGTCGTCGACTTCCACCCAGCATGTCTTTTATTGTTGATTATATCCTCGCCTGCATCTGCTAACATAGTTGCTGAGGAACGTCTGAAGCAGTGACCAGTATATTCTTTCGCATCAGAAATACCTAGGTAAGTGGCTATTCTGATTGGTATTTGACCGAATATATTTTTTCCGATAACCTGTCTCGTACACTTGCCATTTTTATAATATAAAAGAAACGGCTTTTGATCATTCTGATCTCGCAAGGAAGAATATTTTCTGTAAATATCCAAATAACTTGGCGATTTCTGTTCTTTATCGATTACAGTGAATACTCGATCTATCTCCGTTTTGGTTTCTCGTATAGTTATGAGTAAGAATGTCTCGAAATCTTGGATGTCGTCCAGTGTGATATTTGCTAATTCTTCGCGGCGACATGCTCCACAAATACCAAAAATCAGTGCTACCTACAATAAATTCTCAGATTAACATACTGAATGAACATTGAGAAAACATGAAATAAGAACTTACTTTCATCATGAAATACAAATCGTCTGGTGCTTCCCTCAAAAATAACTCGATTTCTTCTCTGCTTAGAATCTTCGATTTCTTTGGTTGATAACCATCAAATTTTCGTTTCAAAAAAGCTATCAATCTTGCGTATCTACTGATATCTATATTATCATGTACATTTGAAGTAGCTTTGAGCATGGAATGATATGACCACATGGTAGAGGGCTTACAATATTAAGATTTTTCCAGAAAATAGGCAAGAAGTACAGTCTCTGTGTATTTCTTATTTTTTACATTTTTCCCGTTGCACCACCTCACGAATTCTTCGTACACCTTGTAGTATATTTTCTTGGATTTACTTGGAAATAAACTCAATTTCGCATCCTCAGCTGCTTTACTTATTTCTGGTGGAGTACAATTCACACTTTATTCGTCACTTGAATCCATTTCAAAATCAGTAATAAATTATCTGTGATCACAAAAATTGACAGCAAATATGGCTACTAGCCTATATAATCTTATTTCTAAAAATTGACTGAGTTGCCATGGTAACATTCATTCCATCTCTTCTTGATTTATTCTGTTTCCGATATGATATGAATATACATCCTCACGGCAGCCTTGATGTATTTTTATCATGTTCTAGATATAAAGTATCTATCTACATGACATCGAATATACCGGTCGTGCATAAAATTTTGTATGTATTTCGGGCGTAATTTGCTTTAATCGACCTAGGCGTGTTAATAGCCCTCGCTATCGCTCGGGCTATTACTTACACGCTGCGGTCCATAAAAGCCTATTTTACGCCCTTGATACATTAATAACTATTAGAGCCTCCAAAATAGCTACAAGTTCTGCCGAATATATTGAAAAAAAAGAATTTGATCTAATTTGCTTTGCATAATTTTGAATCGGATCCCAAATGGCTGAGCCCGCGTTACTATTCGACTTGGATGCATCAGTGAATATATAATTATAATAATAATAAAGGTCTTTATTATTTTCAAGTAATATACATAGAAGTTATTTCAATTTTAATAGTATTAAAACAGATTTCTGAAAATAAAGGGCAAAATTCATTTTCTGTAGAGAAAACAGTAGCTTCACTACGAAAATGTTCTTCCACTCAACCCTGATACAGTGTGTCAAGGGGAACATTGCATGTAGCCTTCTGATTGACAATAGACAATGAGAGAAAAGGGATGATTATCTTTATACTTATCAGTTTTTTTGGGCAGCAAGGTACAGGAATATCTAGACTTGTTTTTTGAATAGTTCATTTTCATATTCAGATCTGAAGCAAGTAATGCTGAGGTTTTTTATCCTTCCAGGAACGGAGTTATACAACTGGTGAATTTGGTAAGTAAAGGATCGCCTGAATATTTCAGTTTTGAATTTACTTGGGTATAATGAACCTTCAAGTCGTAGATTTAAGTTATGTATATCTGTCCTGAAAGATATTTTATGGAGCAAATATGTAGGAATTTAAATTAAATAATTTTGAGGTATGAAGTGACTGCGTGATGAATTCTTCTATTTTGCATATTTAACCATCCAATCTGTTTTAATTTATGAATATTCTCTGGCTTCTTCTAATACCGTTGATCAGTATTAAACAGGAATTCTGCACTCTTGAATTTTATTTTTATAAACAGCTGTTAAGTTCGGACCATATACGGAGTCAGTGAAGTTGAAATGCGATAGAACTAATGCTTCACATAGTTTTATTTTGATGTTTCAAGGAAATAAATGCCTGTTTCCATATATCAGTTTCAGTGAGCTATATGCACGGTGAATCAATTGATTGACATGTTTTTTGAATCTCAAGTCTCTGTCTATGATAGTGCCTAGGTTTTTAGCTTCTTTAACTATAGCGATTGATTCGTTATTAATTTCTATATTAATAGTAAACTGAAGTCTAGCCTGATTATACACAGAGGCAAGTAACATTACTTTTGATTTAGCACAATTTATTAGTGAACAATGCTCAGAAGCCAACTTAATGAACGTCGCCAGTTCCCTATTAATGGTTTCACAAGCATTATCTGCTAACTGCGGAGGAAAATTATGATAGATCTGTGTGTCATCAGCATAGACGTGAATCTAACATTGTTCCAGGGATTTTATTGAACTGATTGTATAAATTGAGAAAAGCAAAGGACCCAAAATTGAACCTTGTGGCACCCTCGAGTTCATTTTCATATATTCGGACTGTTTAGATTGAATTTTCACACACTGTTTACGATTGTTCAGATCATTTTGTATAAGGGCAACGACCGTTTCTGAAAAACCTATATAGTGCAAAATATTGAGCTTTAATTCTAACGTTAATGGTGTCAAATGCGCAGCTGAAATCTAGCAGTACCAAAATTATACACTGACCTTTATCAATGATGTCGTCGACTATTTTCAGTAAGGCTGTAGTACAACTGTAGCCTTCGCGAAAGCCAGATTGAACATCAATATTAAACTACTTGAACAAATATTAATGCAAGACACTGATATGCTAGCACCCAAGTGTTTTCTCAACATGGACGAGACAGGCTTGCATCTGAACAACCGGCCTGATTATGCCATCTGAAAAAGGATCTAAAGCTTACATAAACTACTGAAAAGGGGGGGGGGCGATAACACTTTTAGTCTGAGGAGTGAAAATAAAAAAGACGAAATTGAGGATGGAATGCTCCCTGAATGAAAACTTTTTATGTTTGAAAGATCCGCATATACAGGTTCAGTTATATTTCTAGAATGGTTGAAAATACACCTGGAAACCATCAATTTTACTTCCGTAGAAATGTTGCAATACACAAATCAAAATGACATTATCTCAAAATAGTTTATAGCTTATTTTATTTACCTAGGAAATAAATACATAATAAATAACATGGGATTTAGTAACGAACAATTATTGATGGAAATAAAATATAGGCTCTTAGTTACATTGTAAGTGTTGAGAGCAATGCTACTTACCGTTTGTATTTATTTGTTTCTTTAAAGTACGCAATGGTTCCGAATATGGCACATTGTATTTATACAGGGCGTTCTAACGAAAAGTTGACTCTCCTGTAAGTCAGAAACGGACGGGTGATCAAAAATTTCGAAGAACATGTCAATTTGTGTTTCTAGGGGGTCCAATTTTGATATGAAATTTATACCCGAAACTTCACCCCCTTGCGGTCAGCAGCTACTCCCCATATTTTTTTCAATGGCATGTGGGATCGAGTGATACATCATTTGAAAGATCTCAAAGCCCTCTATTATCTCTGTAATTTTTTTCAAAATTGGTCAATTCGTTATCGAGAAATTCGATGTTGAACGTTTTATTTAGGGAAAAACTGAAAAGTCGCTTTTGTTTCTTTTATTGAGGAAATCAACAACAAAAATCAATGGGAATACAATTAAGGGATAAATTTCCCAAAATGATCTCCACCAAGTTCCATGCAGTAAAACAGTCGACTTTCGAATTGATTTGTTAATTCTGTCTTTTCTAATAAATTACTCAAAGTGACTATCCTTTCTTAAGGTGTCACTGCTTCAATCGTATGTGTGTCCATTTTTTCAATGTATGATCTGATCATGCCGAGGAGCTCAATGAATATTTGTGGTGTAATCCCAAAAAAAAGAATTTCATCACATTCCAGAACAGCCAGTAGCTGCATTTGGGGAACTTAGGCCGCTCTAAGTACAATTGTCTTATCCAAACTTCCCTTTTTCTTCTTTCTTTTTGCCCATCACAATCGCTAATAGATCAATCCCAATTTTTGCCTTTTTTGACAGAGCAGAAGCCATCCTCGCCAGTTCACATATCTTGATATCGGGAAGTTTGAAATCGTAACGTATATTAACGGCTTTATCTAATCGAATTGGTAATGTTGCTTTATAAATTAATTTTTTTAAATTCATTGTACAGTCGAGCCAAACATGCCCGACGTCGGCCCCCCGATATCGGGATCAATAAATCGTAAGGGGTCTTAAACAAGAAGAAAACAAATAAAAACATCAAAAACATTGCTAATAAAAATTATCATACCCGGTCACGCCAGGACAGATGGCCAATAGCGATTTGTGATATCTCAAAGATAAACGTTCATGAATAAAAATATATCTACTTTTATCTTGAAACAATGTAACATCGCAGTTGAAAAAAACTAGTCCATCAAAATTTGAACATGAATCGAAAATGCTTTGAGCTATTGACTTCGATATTATGGCTTTTCAACATTATACCGTTTGTTTGTTTTTTAATGATTTTAACCAACGATAACTGTGTTGTTTTGAATAAACCACCCTATGTTGTATTGCTTCAAAGTACAGTTGTATCAGATCGCCTTCTACGGGCACACTGACTTCACTGAGAAAAATGTAATTAGTTACTGAGAAAAATATAGATCATGGAATATACTAATTACTTTTTGAACGCCATGCGGTTGCGAAATCATATTGAACTAAAAAACATCTCATTCAAATAACGTAGGTTAGGAAATGCAGAGAGAAGATTTGCCAGAAATAGGTAACGATATTTTCCAACTTACCGGAGTCTACCAACTCAGAAGTCCGGGCATCTCGAGGCTGGACGACATCGGATCTTGGAGCACTGTAACTTGTATACTCATAATTCTTTCTTTAATCGAACTGTAATCTGATTTCTTTTCAGAGAGGGTATGTTCGATGATGATATGAAAAGAAACAAATTCTTGAGCTTTAAATGTATGTATAATGAATCTTCATTAAAGCTCTTATTCTGAATGAGATTGCTCTATAAAACTGATATTCTAGTTGACGTGATTAACGATATTCAACTTTAACAAGGACTTCGAAAGGTTCTTGATTATACCAAAGTTATTCAGATAAAAATTCAGTTAAAATTCTAATACGAGAAAGAAACAATATTCAACAGTAATGTATCACTTGGATGAAATTCTAGGAGGAACTAAAAATATTTTCTTAAGAACCTTAGAAGTCCCTTTCACAAACGTGATTTGTCTTTCAAAATTGAAACAGTTATATTCACATCTGTAGTTTTCTAACAATGGATCTTTCTGTACTACCCTAAAATGAAACAGCTTACGTTACGAATATTAAATGAATATTTCTTTCAGCGTCGGCCTAACGAACTTATAGTATCTGAGACAGTGTATTATTTTTGAACATAAGACAAGTACTGAAGAATCGAATTTACATTTTTTTTTCTATATAATGGGGAGTTTTCCCACTCATCTGGGAGTGCATTATAATTTCTGTGGCCCATTTGGCTGAGTGATTGACGGAAACCCAGAGAAACCTTCAATACCACAGATCTTAATTATTCTACTAACTTTCTTATTTAACTCACATTATTCTCATATCTATATTGTTGACTAAAAAGATCTTTCGTAAACATTTACACATTTTTCCGGACTAGTATCTATTCCCGTCTAGAATACTACATGTTGCCCAATTACTATGATGCTGGTCCCTTTCCATGACTGTGAGTTCATTGAAGAATGGAATGGTTGTAGTTTCGAGAAACCCAAAAATTTTCAGCCTTCGAAACCGGAACTCATGACATTTTTGTAAGAAATTCACGATATATCCCTTTTTGTGGTTTTTGTTGAATTGTTTCCTAATAAAATTATTTTTTCCTTGAATAATAGTATGTACGTTTTGCTACATACTCTTAGTATTTTTTTCAATCAGATGATTGATATCCGTTTTTTATATTCATGCAGTTATTTTCTTCAAAGTTATGGGCCATTTCTGGAAATGATATTTTTGTTGACACCTTCATGAATTCGTAATGTATACGGTGTTCAAACTTGTTCACATGTTCTGCTAACGCGCATCTTTCAGAATGTAATTTGCAATCACTGTGAAATGATTCTGGCGCCTAATGATCTTGAATTTTGACCAACATAATTCTTATTGCAGTTTTGACAAGGAATACTACACACTACATTCGTTTGGGAAGTTAAGGGCACTTTGTCTTTGATTTCACTATGAACTGTCTTGATAGTTAGGACTGTTTTGCTATTTTGATATTTGGTAAGCTGTGGAAAATTCTAGATAGTATGGGTGTAATTCGTTTGTTAAAAGGTAAGGAAGTTTATGTGAAGCGTAATGGGGCAGTATTAGTTGCATTGTGGTCAATGTTATTAATTGGTGGGGTTTCTCACTCATTGTAGTCTCTAAAGATGCTGATGTATTGAACAGTTCTTTTTGTTCTACTCCCGTATACGCGAATAAAATATCTGCTACCGATTTATTAATATTGTCCATTTCAAAACTGTTTTCATTTCGAAACAGATTTTGGCCAATAAAAACACGTTTCATTATGAAACGAATTTTTGGCCTTTAGAAACACGTACTTGGGAATAATCAAGTGGTATTTCGAGCAGTGAAGAATTATCTTGTACACCATAAATAGTTTGAAATGAATTCTTGTTTTTATTTTATTATTTTTTGGTCGTAGAAAAAATATTGTATGCAACGATCATGTGATGGCTATCAATATACTCGCATACTCACTTCGTGCTCGTGTATCAATAGCTATCATTACATGATCGTTGCATAATATACTATTATTATACTGGCAGGGTATGCGTTATCAAAAAAGAGGTTGGAAAGAATACTAATGTTCTTTTCGCGAAAACGTATATCAGAGATTCTCAACACTCAGTTTTTCACTTGTTGGCCAATAAAAACACGTTTCATTATGAAACGAATTTTTGGCCTTTAGAAACACGTACTTGGGAATAATCAAGTGGTATTTCGAGCAGTGAAGAATTATCTTGTACACCATAAATAGTTTGAAATGAATTCTTGTTTTTATTTTATTATTTTTTGGTCGTAGAAAAAATATTGTATGCAACGATCATGTGATGGCTATCAATATACTCGCATACTCACTTCGTGCTCGTGTATCAATAGTTATCATTACATGATCGTTGCATAATATACTATCATTATACTGGCAGGGTATGCGTTATCAAAAAAGAGGTTGGAAAGAATACTAATGTTCTTTTCGCGAAAACGTATATCAGAGATTCTCAACACTCTGTTTCTCATTTGTTTCATTAAATTCATTTCATTTCATCGATTGCTTGTGATATAACCAGTAGTTAATGTATCTCCCTGAGCTGCATGGTTCTCTGTGCCAATATATCTTGATAATATGCTCAGTTGTTCGTGTAAACTTTGTGTCTAGAAATGGTACAGAGTGTGATACATCTCCTGTTTCAATAGTTAATTGGATATGTGGAACAAAATTGTTAAAAGTGTCGAGAATCTCTTCGATACCATCATTGGGCAGTGCTACAATAATGTCATCTACATATTTTTTGATGAAGTGAGGATTCAACTATTAAACCGGCAACACTGGTATTGGTGAAATTGAGGCACCCATGGGTGTTCCAAATGTTTGTATATTTTATTTTTAAAGGAGAACTATGTGTTTTCAATGAAGTTTTCTTCAATGATATTGCAATGGTTTCTAATACTGTTCCACTGGATTGCTCTTAGGCAAGCATCTAGATAGACATTGCTGAATAAAGAAACCACATCCAAACTAGTTCGATGGTTAACGCAGTTGTTAAATTTTTGTGTACTTCCTACTTTGTAACTGGCATTTCTTACTCACTTGGTGGTGAAGACAGTCGTGAAGAACGTAGAACATTTTTTTTTTATAATTAGAAACCTAGAACAATTTTATTATGTTTTCTTTCTATTTCTATCTTCATTGTCTGCTATGTGTAACCATCCTCACCAAAGATTTTGCTGATGATGGAAATAATGAAGATTTCCGAAAGCTTGGCCAACCTTTAAAGAGTTCTCTTTTACTTGCTGCAACACCCCACTATACCTACTTTTTCTATATATATATATATATATATATATATATATATATATATATATATATATATAAATATATATATATATATATATATATACAGAGTGGCCACTTTTTTAAAGGGATTGTATTGGTAACTTTCAAACCATAAGAGTTAGAAGGTCGGTCAAATGGAGAAAAAGTTGCATTCATAGAAGCATTGTCAAGCAGTTCAAACAAATCGAGATTATCAGGGCCGGTTATTGAGATATCATAAAAAAAGTAAATTCTGTCATTTTGATTTTTCTTTTTTTCCCCTTTATTTCGAATATTATCAAAAAATGTCACAGGAGTTTTTTATTCGACAGTGAATTATCCTCATTTCTACATAATCAGATTTTGTATCCAACGTTTCGTACGCTCTGGGCCACCCTCAACCTCATTTTTTTCAATACGGACCTGCATATTTCATGACACTTTTCGAAATAACTTTTGACGCTAAATTCAACGATATATCAAACAATGTCATTCAAAGTCGATTTTCAGGTGATTTTGACCCTTATCCAAATTTCTTTGGGTTGGATCTGAATTACATTTAGGTACCTTTAGTTCAATTAACAACATGCAATACATTTCGATAAGAAAATCAACTTACTCATCTTCAACTGAATGGACGTAACAGAATCAAAGCAAGAAACAAGTAATAATTATTTACAAATTTCAAGAGGTGAAAAACCTAATTCATAATAATTAAACGAAACTATCATTTGATGAAAGAAAAATCAAATGATCATTCGAAAGTAAATGATGAACATTAATGAAGTAAGTGTTCGAAATGTCCACCATTTTGTAAAATGCACTTTGCGGTTCTGGAACCCATACTTCTTATACATTTGCTTATTTCGTCTCCTTGAATACCTTCCAATACATTCTCAATCTTCTCGCGAGGAATCATTATTGTTGGATTTGTCATTTGTTCCGTTGAAACAAATTACAGAATCGAACTTTATTTTGAGATCATTACGGTATAATTTTTGCAAGGCTTTTTGCTTTCTGCAAGAATTTAAAATCATTGTATTCGCGTCTCTTGACTATTTTATTGACAGCAGTTTTTGATAAATTGCATTTACTGTCCACAGTCCTCGATTTTTTTTCTGGGTTCAATTGAATTTGGGTCAGAACATTGATATCGTTGATGGACTTGTTTTTTCTACATACACACAACTCTAGGTTCATTGAATGTATTATTTTCAAGTAGTAGGCCGTGGATAAAAAAGAACATAACAAGAAATGTCATATTATTTGTCACTTCGTTTATTATTGTGTCACAAGAACTTGTCATTGAATACTTTTCTGAGTAATTTCAATTTAACTTATTCGATATGGTAAGATACACAAATGAAGAGAAGAGAGATATGTACGAAGTGTACATAAAACTAGATAGAAATTCTTTCAAAGCACAACAAAGGTATGGTGAATTATATCCTGAAAGAACAACACCAAATATTAAAATGTTTCGACGTTTATCTACAACGTTACTTGCACATAATTCATTCATCAAACCTAGAGGTCCTTATGTACGACGAAACGAGCCTATCAATGACATCAATGTTCTGGCCCAAATTCGAATGAATCCAGGAATAGGATCGAGAACTATGGCCAGTGAATGCAATTTATCAAAACGTGCTGTTAATAAAATACTAAAGAGACACGGATACCATGACTATAAATACCAAGCCGTGCAAAAACTATATCGCAATGATCCTGAGAGAAGGTTGCAATTCTGTAATTGGTTTCAACGGAAGGTGCGGAATAACATTTGGGGAGACGAAACGACATTCACAAATTCTGGCATGTTCAATCGAAGGAACAAACATTTTTATGCCACAGAAAATCCTCACTTAATTCATGAAGTTAGACATCAATATCGTTTTTCTTGAACATATGGTGCGGTTTGTTGAATAATAAATTACTGGGACCCTAATTTATTGACGGCAACCTAACCGGAGCAAAATATGAGAAATTATAGAAGAAATGTTGGATGATCTTCCTATACGGTATCGGCGTAATAGTCCATGGTTCCAACAAGACGGATGTGGTCCACACAACTCAAGAATAGTCACAGACTATCTAAATCGAACCTTTCCCGATTCATGGATTGGAACAAGAGGTCCAGTAGCATGGCCTGCCAGATCTCCGGATTTGAATCCGCTGGATTTTTATTTGTGGGGATATCTCAAAAATAAAATTTATGATACTACGAACCCGACAATAGAGATTCTTCGCGAGAAGATTGAGAATGTATTGGAAGGTATTCAAGGAGACGAAATAAGCAAATGTATAAGAAGTATGGGTTCCAGAACCGCAAAGTGCATTTTACAAAATGGTGGACATTTCGAACACTTACTTCATTAACACTTACATCATTTACTTTCGAATAATCATTTGATTTTTCTTTCATTAAATGATAGTTTCGTTTAATTGTTATGAATTAGGTTTTTCACCTCTGAAATTTGTAAATAATTATTACTTGTTTCTTGCTTTGATTCTGTTACGTTCCATCAGTTGGAGATGAGTAAGTTGATTTTCTTATCGAAATGTATTGCATGTTGTTAATTAAACTAAAGGTACCTAAATGTAATACAGATCCGACCCAAAGAAATTTGGATAGGGGTCAAAATCACCTGAAAATCAACTTTGAATGACATTGTATGATATATCGTTGAATTAAGCGTTAAAAGTTATTTCGAAAAGTGTCATAAAATATGCAGGTCCGTATTGAAAAAAATGAGGTTGAGGGTGGCCCAGAGCGTAAGAAACGTTGGATACAAAATCTGATCATGTCAAAATGAGGATAATTTACTGTCGAATAAAAAACTCCCGTGACATTTTTTGATAATATTCGAAATAAAGTGGGAAAAAAAGAAAAATCAAAATGACAGAATTTACTTTTTTTATGATATCTCAATAACCGGCCCTGATAATCTCGATTTGTTTGAACTGCTTGACAATGCTTCTATGAATGCAACTTTTTCTCCATCTGACCGACCTTCTAACTCTTATGGTTTAAAAGTTACCAATACAATCCCATTAAAAAAGTGGCCACTCTGTATATATATATATATATATATATATATTGTTATGATGGGTGGTTTTGGTTTTTTCTTTCATTCTATTTTGATAAAATAAATAGTTATTTTTGTTTTTTATAACCACTCATTACAACAAATTTTACAAAAATATTTGTAATTTTGTGTAATACTTTCGATTTGTGCTAAGAAACTTTTGAAAAATAAATAGTTATCACACAATCATGAATTGTCCGGCTGAGTTACCTTTACAATTTTCAAAATACTCTTTTACCCGTATTCTTTTCTTCTTCTTTCCCAGCTCCGTCGGGACGCCTATAGCTCTCAGAATCAGGATTCACTAGTGCCCTCTGACGGCTTTTCTTGATGTCAGTGTTCAGATAATATTACAGAAAGTATTTTACCAAAGAGACAGAGATGAGAGCAGAAATCGGTCAGATAATTTCCTTTCTTTATTCAATGAAAACTTAAGTTTACCTAACCTGCTGGAAATATCTTATTACTAGTGATTTCCATTCAAATTTAAATGAAAACAAACGGTGGTTCGCTACTCAGCAATTGAATGTGAAAATAGATTATGTATCACTGTTTAATGGAAATTGATAATACTTGCTAATAATAGTAGGTAAAAATGTTTGTTGAAAAACTTTTAGTGAGTGTCTAACCAATGTGCACTATATTTCAGTTTGGTTTTATTAAAAGTACCTTGAGGTTTATTATTGGTGACTTCTCTGTGTCCTGTTCGTTGTTCCTGTTCGTTGTTCCTGTTGATGAATTCAGCAATTCCTTGGTACGGGCTGCTTTGAAAGCGGTGGAAAGATCCCTCGGCAATGACTACTGTTTACTGGAGGTGAGTTTGAACTTTCTGGCAATATCTGGATGGCTGTTTGATTGGGACATCCAGTTGACAGGTCTTATCGCAGAGTTATTGTGTTTGCTTTCATATTTCCCACTTTAATTGTTTGATTAATTTTTGTACGTATTGCTCTTCAAAATATTTTTTTTCTCTCTTCTTGGCTTCAGTTATTTCACTCACTGTTTTGTTTTTTCCACAGATTTCACGTTTTTGATCACTTTCTTTTACACAATTTTTTTATCTAAATATGCCATGTCTTTTATATTCACTAACTATTTCTACATTTTATATACTACATACAAAGTAGATTAAAATTCATCTATGACATTTTCTGCCTTCCAAGTTTTGCATTTTATTAATTTTATGAGAATACTCATTTGACATCTTCTTTCAAGTTCGATTTTTCCAGTACAGGATGTTGTGAATTTAGTATTGTCTTAGTCTAGTTGTGATCTAGATTTTGTTCATAAATTTTGATTTGTGTTCCTTTTAAGGTTGTTAAATGAAATAAATTGTTGGCAACTTGCCTATAATCGAAAGAAAGTTCCAATGCTATACTTTTGAGATCTCTGCGTTGACTAGAGACTGGTGCAAGGTTCAAGAACAGTAAAATTTACAGAAAATTGCAAAGTAAACATAGCATAAAACAACTATAAGACCTGCTATTCATGTGATGTATCAGTTTCATTATCTGACTTCATTTTTTTAAATTCTATTTATATTGATAAACATTTCCTATCATAACAATATATAGAATATAAATATATATATATATATATATATATATATATATATATATATAAATATATATATATATATATATATTAGATGTTGCTCTTGATGACTCGTTTGGAATACAAATCCAATCGTATTGGGGTTGTAGTCAAATATTATTCTTTTATCAAGCCAGACACATTGAAAGAATACTCTTTGTTACTTGGTCGTGCTTTCGTATTTTTTTCATTCCTTTATCAAGACATCTCTGGATACAAGGTTACCAATACAACGAATTCCTCAATAGAACTTATGTAATACTCACTAACTTAGATTAAAATATAAAAAAAAAATAAATATAAAAATATATATATATTATATATATATATATATATATATATATATATATATATATATTATATATATATAAATATATATATATATATATTATATATATATAAATATATATATATATATATATATTTATATATATAAATATATATATGAAAAGAGAGTAATAGTGAGGGGACTGTTAAAACAAAGTTGAAGGAATTTAATGGACATAGCCCTCAGAGAGAAGTGTTAACCGTAGACACGTGTTTCGGGCTCTCGGCCCTCATCAGTACGGTGGAGAAGTGCAAAGATGAACAACACTTGGTAGAAAACGACAAATCACGGTCAACAAACAGACGCCAACCGCTCATTTGTGGTTTCGGTCAGCAGACCCAATTCCAGGAAACAACCAACGTCACCACGGAGGCAGCTATAGCTACCTGCGTGACATCGAGTCAGGAATATAAATATGAAAAGAGGTAATAGTGAGGGGACTGTTAAAACAAAGTTGAAGGAATTTAATGGACATAGCCCTCAGAGAAGTGTTAACCGTAGACACGTGTTTCGGGCTCTCGGCCCTCATCAGTACGGTGGAAGTGCAAAGATGAACAACACTTGGTAGAAAACGACAAATCAGAGAGTCAACAAACAGACGCCAACCGCTCATTTGTGGTTTCGGTCAGCAGACCCTGAATTCCAGGAAACAACCAACGTCACCACGGAGGCAGCTATAGCTACCTGCGTGACATCCGAGAATCCAGGAATATAAATATGAAAGAGAGTAATAGTGGGGACTGTTAAAACAAAGTTGAAGGAATTTAATGGACATAGCCCTCAGAGAAGTGTTAACCGTAGACACGTGTTTCGGGCTCTCGGCCCTCATCAGTACGGTGGAGAAGTGCAAAGATGAACAACACTTGGTAGAAAACGACAAATCAACGGAGTCAACAAACAGACGCCAACCGCTCATTTGTGTTTCGGTCAGCAGACCCTGAATTCCAGGAAAAAACAACCCACCACGGAGGCAGCTATACTACCGGACATCCGAGTCCAGGAAAAAAATGAAAAGAAGAATGAGGGGACCGTTAAAACAAAGTGGGAAGGAATTTAATGGACATAGCCTCGAGAGAAGGTTAACCAGAACGTGTTTCGGGCCTCGGCCCCATAGTGGGGAGGGAAAAGAGAACAACATTTTAGAAAACCAAACAACGGGGGTCAACAAACAGACGCCAACCGCCTCATTTGGGTTTCGGTCAGCGACCCCGAATTCCAGGAAACAACCAACGTCACCACGGAGGCAGCAAGCCACCCGGACATCCGGAGTCCGGAATAAAATAGAAAAGGTTAGGGGACTTTAAAAAAAAAAGGAAGGACTATCGAAAGTTTAACCGTAAATTTCCGGCCCTACGAAGGGGAAAAAGAACAAATTGGTAAAACCAAAAATCGGAGTCAAAAACAGACCAAACCGAAGTTTTCGCGCAGAACTCGACAGGGGAAAAATTCCCGGTAAGATCGGGAAAGAAGAAAAGGGGACAAAAAAAAGTTGAAGGAAAGGTCCCCAGCGGTAACCCGGGCCTGGCTCATGCGGTGGAAGAAAGATGCCACTTTAAAAAAAAAACGGGTCCAAAACCCCGCTTTGGTTTCGTGGAAATTGGAAAACAAAGTCCAGGGCAGTTCCGGGAATATTCGATTTCTTGAAAGAGAATAGAGGGGACGTTAAAACAAAGGAAGAAAAGGGCCTCGGAAAAACCGCAGGCCTTTCGGCCTCATGGGCGTGGAAAGTTAACAAACGGTAGAAAAATAAAAGGAAAACAACCCATTGCGCCAGAATTTCCGGAAAACCCGTTACGGAGGCTATATCCTAAAACAAATAAAAAAAAGTACAATAAGTTAAACATGAAATTTTCGTAAGTGCCAACGGTTTCCCGGTTCAGTACGGTAACGTGACCCTTAGAAAAAAACGGAGCAACAAAGGGCTCGGGTTTGGTGGAAATTCGTTCCACGGGAGTAGTACCTGCCGACCCGGGGATAAAATTGAAAAGAGTAAAAAACCGGGAAGGAATTTAATGGTAGTATTCCGTGACATGTTTCTTTTCGGTCCGGTAGAAGTCAAATGCAAACCTTTGAAAAACAATAAAGTCAACAATGCCCACCGATTTGGGGGAAAATTAAACGGCGTCAATACGGGGTTTTAATTGGTTTGAAAAGGAAGGGGGAGTTAAAAAAAAGTTGAAGGAATTTAATGGTATTTCCCCAAGGAATTTTGCATCTTCTTCCACCGTACTGATGAGGGCCGAGAGCCCGAAACGTTCGGTTCACTTCAATCCATTAAATTCCTTCAACTTTGTTTAACAACCCCCCTTACCTCTTTCTAAATATTCCGATTTCGATGTCACGGTACTTCTCCCCCCGTGGACGTTTTTTTCCCTAATTAGGGTTGCTAAAGAAAACCACAAATGAGCGGTTGGGTCGTTTGTTGACCGTTGATTTGTCGTTTTCACCAAGTTTCATCTTTATTCCCACCGTACTGATGAGGCCGGAGCCCGGAAAACTAGGTCCCCTCTGAGGGTGCCATTAAATTCTTCAACTTTGTTTTACAGTCCCTCAATTACCTCTTTCTATTTATATTCCTGACTCGGATGTCACGCAGGTAGCTATAGCTCCCCGGGTGCTTGGTTGTTTCCCCTGAATTAGGGCGTTGACCGAAACCACAAATGAGCGGTTGGCGTCTGTTTGTTGACTCCGTTGATTTGTCGTTTTCTACCAAGTGTTGTTCATCTTGCATTTCCACCGTACTGATGAGGCCAGAGCCCAAACACGTGTCTAGGTTAACACTTCTCGGGGGCTATGTCCATTAAATTCCTTCAACTTTGTTTTAACAGTCCTCACTTTTTTCTTTTCATTTATACCTGGATTCGATGTCAGCAGGTAGCATAGCTGCCTTGGTGACGTTGGTTGTTTCAATTGGGTTGCTGACCGGAAACCAAAATGAGCGGTTGGCGTTGTTTGTTGACCCTTGATTTGTCGTTTTCTACCGGTTGTTCATCTTTGCCTTCCACTCGTACTGATGGAGGGCCGGAGCCGAAACCGTGTCTACGGTTAACACTTCTCTCTGAGGGTTTGGTCCATTAAATTCCTTCAACTTTGTTTTAACGGTCCCTCATATTACTTCTTTTCATTTATATTCGACCGGATGTCACGCAGGAGTATAGCTGCCCCGTGGTGACGTTGGTTGTTTCCCTGGAATTGGGTTGCTGACCGAAACCACAAAATGAGGGTTGGCGTTGTTTGTGATCCTTGATTTGTCGTTTTCTACCGGTTGTTTTCCTTTCTTCCCAGTACTGATGGGGCCGGAGCCCGAAACACTTTCTATGGTAACACTCTCTGAGGGCTATGTCCAAAATTTCTTCAACTTTGTTTTAAAGTCCCCATTTACTTTCTTTTCATATTTATATTCCTGGACTCGGATGTCACGGTATAAATGCCTCCCGTGGTATTTTTTTCCTGGAATTCGGGTCTGCTGACGAAACCACAAATGAGCGGTTGGCGTTGTTTTTGACCCGTTGATTTGTCGTTTTCACCAAGTGTTGTTCATCTTTGCCCCATCGTACTGATGAGGCAACGAAACACGTTCTACGGTTAACACTTCTTTGAGGGCTATGTCCATTAAATTCCTTCAACTTTGTTTTAACAGTCCCCTCACTATTACTATTTATATATATATATATATATATATATATAAATATATATATATATATATATATTTATATATATATATATACCCAACTTCAATAGTTGGTTCCTCTTTAATGACTTCAAAATAATTTCCACTTGTACCAACAATCGATATTCATATATTGAGGTGGTCATCGTAAAATTGTTTGTCGTCCTAGGCCAGAGTCGTATATGGTGGCCCACCCTGTATACGTAAAAATGTGTATAAAAAAATGGTCACTTTTCGGATTAAATAACTAAAATTTGCGGAATATAATATGCACTATTTTCAGTGATCGATTGCCTATAAACCAACAGTTCAATGATTGATATCATGTTTTAGTGCTGAAGTGGATGATTCAGCATCAGAAGCTTATCATCTAATCGATTTAGTGAAATAATCGATCATATGTTCCATATCACTCAATTCGCGAAGAATGCCTGTGCAGATTAGAATAAAAGATTAGAAAAAAGATATGAACTGACTTATTGATGTTACCAGATGATATAACAAACAAACGATGAGGTGAAAATCCTAACTGTCATTGCTATTTTTGGCGATATGTGATTTTTCAATGTTTTCACTATCTCTATTTGATACGGAAGGATAGAAGGGATGGCGACCAGAAATAAACGATCCCATATAATGAAATAAGCAAGCTTTTACCTTTCAATACTTTTTCTCTATATGCGATTTTATCATACTTAGCACGTCATGTCCAAAGAACCTTGAATTTTTGTTCCAATCAGATTCAAACGCCCATAGACGAACTAATTTGCACTTTACAGAGAACTATACCCGTTTTGAACATACTTTCTTGAACATATATTGGACGAAGATAAATGATCACAATCAGACAATTTTTGAGTATAGTCCATCCAATATCAATTGCAGAAGCTGTTTCTATAGGAAGCAAATAAAAACTCACTTCGCTAACACGAGCGTATATGCCAAGAAACTGAACGAAAAATAATCTGTACTACTCGTAAACATTTTCCGTCGGCAGACGGTACATCAAAAGAGCCGATAGTCAACGTGGACGTGAGTGACGGCTGTCACTGTTCTACAACCGATTCGTCTGGGCCAATGAAGTCGAACATCGATGCTTGTAGGCGTGTCTATACGATGGGAAGTCATGAATCACGCGTTATAACTGGGTTTTAATAGCTCTGAAAGATTAAGAACCAGTAGCGTCTGTGGTCTTGGTGTGTGCCGATCGAAATACGTTTTAGGATATTCTAGTAACCTACATCAAACAATGAAAGAAATTATTTTTCTTTCTTAATGTATTTGTATAAATAAAGTCTTTTTTTTTCATTTTTCATTATTTATGAAGTATTTTTGAAATTTTAAAATATCTAAATAAAATTAGTTATCTCCGCCACTGCTGCTCACAGGATTTCGCCGCAAGACTTTTTTATGCTTCTGCAATTGATATTGGGAAAACTACATGTCCAATCTAATCAATTTGAACTTACATACTTGGACATTTTCCCGACGTTTCTGGGCTCATTTTGAACTACATAGTTTGATCTAGCTGGTAACCACGACTTCGTCCGCGTAGAGTTTGTATTTTTTTTTCGTGTTGTTCCATCTAGCTTATGCCTGTGGCTTTGCCCGCTTCTCGTTATCCTGTTATCCCATTTCCCGTCATAACGTTATCGTGTTATCCCTTTTCTCGTTATCTCGTTTGGGTATAATTGATTTGATATCGAAAGTAATGCTTTATGTCGACTATTACATATTCACTAACCCCTTTTCACCGCTTTATAGACGGAATTTTCAAATAGGGTTCAACACGATTTATTCATTTGTAACAGAGAACCAAAACAGAAACTTTCACCCCCATTTCACCCTTTATGGGTTGATTTTCAAAAACACTGAAATACGTATCTCTTTATTTGTAACAAAGACCCCAAATACCAATTTTTATGGTCCTAACTTGAAAACTAACAAAACCCCCATACAAACTTTCAATCCCCATTTAACCCCCATTTCACCACTTTAGGGGTTGAATTTCCAAAAATACTGAAACAAGTCATTCTTTATTTGTAACGAAGACCCCAAATACCAATTTTTATGATCCCAGTCAGAGTTGTTAATCACAAAGTTTCTCAATTTTAGTATCATTGTTTTATAGAGTTTGGGTCATAATCACCGGTGAAGTGGACAGAAATTTTGAATAAAATAATTAATAAATAACCTTTTTAACGACAAGCTTTCATTCAAATGAACTAAAAAGTAAAAAATAATTGCTTTGGATGTGTGACGTAGGTTACTCCGTGAGTTATAGATTCAAAAGCATGTCGCTTTGTATTCGAACTGAAAAAATCTTTTGAATCTATAACTCACGGAATAACCTAGTCACACATCCAAAGCAATTATTTTACAAGCTTTATTTAGTTTCACCTGTCCCGGTGTCTGTCTGTGTGTCTGTCGGTAATCAAATCTTGCAAGTTAAATTTGACCCACTTCTAATCGTCCGATTGATTTGAAATTTGGCAGGTGTACATAATTCCGGTGAAAATGCATTACAATTTTTTTTGGGAGAACAAAAAAATGGTGGACAATTTTGGTGATTATGGTTCGATTCTATTCAAAATTGGTATCTAGGGGTTTTTGGGGTCGGTGATCATGATATTTTGTAAATTCAACATGGCGGCTCCAAAATGAAGGACTAGTTTTGTGATTGTGGTCTGATTCTATTCAAAATTGGTATGTGGGGGTTTTTGGGGTCGAAGATTATTTTTACAGGCTTTCATTTAATTTCGCCTGTCCCGGTGTCTGTCCGTCTATCTGTCTGTGTGTCTGTCTGTGATTTAATCTTGCAAGTTAAATTATACCCACTTCTAATCGTCCTATTGATTTGAAATTTGGTATTTGTACATAATTATGGTGACAATGCATTATGAAATTTTTGTCAGGAAAAAAAACAAAATGGCGGCTTCGATATGGCGGACAATTTTTGTGATTATGGTCCGATTCTATTCAAAATTGGTATCTAGGGATTTTCGGGGTTATAGATTATGATTTTTCATTACATAACCGAGTGAAATTTGGAAACTGAAAATTAAAGGTTGTAAACTTCCCTACTAGTGATGATAGATGACGAAATCGTCAAAGATGACGTCACAAGGCCATTGCGACCAATAATTTTAAATGGAACCCTACGGCAAGCGACACCTCTTTTGAAAGGTATCAAAAAAACCTTTTCAATTATACTGATTTTGTGTGTTTATGGCAGTTTTAATGGCTCATAAGTGAACATTAAAATTTAAATTCCATTCAGTATGATATTAATTACAGATTCAAGAGTCAGTATCTACTTAAAGAAATTGCTCGAAGCGACCTCCATTTACTTCCTGACAGGGAAATATCCTATTTTTAAACTCTTCTCGTACTTTTGCAAATGTGTCTGCGGAAACAGCCTCACATTCTGCAACAATACGTTGTTTCAAAACGTCAATATTGTCAGGTTCAGTGGCGTAAACCTTCGATTCAAGGTACCTCCACAGAAAAAAATCCAAAGGTGTGAGGTCCGGTGATCGAGCTGGCCATTCCGTTGAACCTCGTCGTCCAATCCATCTACCACGGTACTCCTCATCCAAATACTGCACCGTAATAGTGTGGAGGAGCACCATTTTGTTGGAATGTCATTTCCAAATTTGCCGAATTCATCTGGATTATCCTACAAAATTTCAAGGATTAACGGTTCTATTGCGTTTTGCAACAGCTCCAGATAAACCTCACCAGTTAAATTAGTATTTAAAAAAAGAGGCCCAACGATGTGGTTTATCAGTATACCTGCCCAAACATTCACCTTCTGGGGAATTGGGTATGTGTGTCACGAAACAGGTGAGGATTTGCGTCACTCCAATACCTCACATTCTGTGTATTCACATTTCCATTCAGATAGAAAGTACTTTCGTCACTATAACAAATTGGTTAATTTTAGTTTCCATTTTCACAAAATTCTAGTCTTCGGTCTGGGTCGTCGTCTGAGAGTTGATGAACCATTTTTAATTTGTATGGATGAAATTTGGTTTTTTTTCAACACCCTGTGTACTGTACTTCGACTGACTTCACAGGTAGATGCAACGTGAGTTGTTGAAGAAGTAGGATTAACTATTACTTCTGCCAGTATATCAATTTTTTCCTCATCAGAAATTTGTGGTCTGCCAGATCGTTCCGCATCATTTATACTACCCGTTGTTTCGAACTTACTAAGAAGCCCCCTCAAATAAGTCCTCGAAACGGGGCGATCAACCTCTCATTAAAAACGCGTTCTGCTGCATGAATATTTTGTCCAGTTTCACCAAGAATTAGGATCGCTGCTACTTTATCACCTTAAGCACGTACCATTTCGCTTCTTGAAGCACTCAAACGTTCGGCTCACAACAGTTTAACAAATTATAAAAATATTAAAAGTACCAAAAGCTGCTCAAACAGTTAAACGTTCGATCAACAATACACAAATTACTAAATGTACAAAAACTTGGACAATTACAAAAACGTCGAAATAGGGAGACTAACAGAAACGTCAGCTTGTTTGACAACTATCCAGAGGCGGAGCTTGAATTTGGAATTTTAGTATTTACTGATTCAGTTCATCACAGCTTTGCGTTTTTTAAAAGCGATTTGCCAAAACTGCCATAAACACAAACAAAATTAGTATCATTGAATAGGTTTTTTCGATACCTTTTAAAAGAGGTGTCGCTTGCCGTAGGGTTCCATTCAAAATTATTGGTCACAATGGCCTTGTGACGTCATCTTTGACGATTTCGTCATCTTTCATCACTAGTAGGGAAGTTTACAACCTTTAATATTCAGTTTCCAAATTTCACTAATTTATGCATAATCGTTCCAAAAATAAAGGGGGGGAGGGGACTTTTGAGAAGCACTGTATAATGTTATCTACAGCAAAAGTACTTGTTATGGATGAGCAGGGATGTTATCAAGAATGCAGAGTTCTTCTTGATTCTGGAAGTCAGAGCAACTTCATTACAAGAGCATTGTGCGAAAAATTGGGTTTGATTCAAGATCAAATCAACATTACTGTAAAAGGTATAAATCAGTCTTGTACACGAATCAATTTCAAAACTAATAAAACAATCAGGTCACAATTCAATTAGTTTCAAGTCAATTCATCATTTTTAGTGTCGAAACAATAACGAAAATATTCCAAGAAAATTTATCAACATAAATCAATTCCAATTTCCCACAACAATAAAATTGTCAGACGAAAATTTCAATATTCCAAATGAAATCGATATGTTGTTGGGTGCAGGGATTTTTTGGAATCTTTTATGTGTAGGACAAATCAAAATTTGTAACGATCAAGCAGTAATACAAAAAACCAAACTAGGTTGGGAAATTTCAGGTCGGACTCTCACTAACAATAATAGTTTTAATAAAACCAATTCCAATAAAGTTGTTTGCCACTTTTCATCATCAGAACAATTACAGAATCAAATGGAACTTTTTTGGAAATAAGAAGAATTTCCAGAAACGCAATTTTGTTCTAAGAAAGAACAGCAATGCGAAAATGATTTTTTATCAAGTTATCAAAGGAATAATGATGGGCGAATCAGTGTAGGGCTTCCTCTTCAATGCGATCCATTAGAGCTTGGTGAGTCCAGGCACATTGCATTGAAAAGATTACATTACATAGCAATACAGCAGATACAGCAATACAGAGATTTTATGGTGGACAATTTTGGTGATTATGGTTCGATTCTATTCAAAATTGGTATCTAGGGGTTTTTGGGGTCGGTGATCATGATATTTTGTCAGAATTCAACATGGCGGCTCCAAAATGAAGGACTAGTTTTGTGATTGTGGTCTGATTCTATTCAAAATTGGTATGTGGGGGTTTTTGGGGTCGAAGATTATTTTTACAGGCTTTCATTTAATTTCACCTGTCCCGGTGTCTGTCCGTCTATCTGTCTGTGTGTCTGTCTGTGATTTAATCTTGCAAGTTAAATTATACCCACTTCTAATCGTCCTATTGATTTGAAATTTGGTAGGTGTACATAATACCGGTGACAATGCATTATGAAATTTTTGTCAGGAAAAAAAACAAAAATGGCGGCTTCAATATGGCGGACAATTTTTGTGATTATGGTCCGATTCTATTCAAAATTGGTATCTAGGGATTTTCGGGGTTATAGATTATGATTTTTCATCAAAATTCAGGAATGAATTACAATGAAATTACCGAAATAGTTATTAAACATCATAAATACTAAAAAATAAATGAACAAAAAAAAATTAAAAACAAGCTTTTATTAGTCGTTAAAAAAAGCGGAACTAAAAAGTTAAAAATGAAAATTATTAAAAAAAAATGTAGGTGAAGACAATCTTTCATTCATACAAATGCACTAAAAAGAAAAAAATAATTTATTTCATTGTTTGATCTAGGTTATTCTTTGAGTAACAGATTCAAAAGCTTGCCGCGGTACAAAATAGGTAATCTTGCGCGGCAAGATTCTGATATGTTACTCACAGAATAACTTAGATCAAACAATGAAAGAATTTTTTTTTCCTTTTTAGAGCATTTGTTCAAATAAAAGTTGCCTTTAAAAAAATTCTTTCATAATTCTTATTTTACTTTTGAGTGCATTTGGATAAAAGCTTGTCTTTATTTCATTTTGTGCTTTTCAGTATCTACTTGAGTACGCCTTAATCTATGCATTTTTGTTAAAGCATCGTTATAATGAGGTCTTTTTTCCTGTAAGTTCTGAGCTATCTAGTCCTTCAAAGAGGAGACCTTCTGAAGAGTAACTCATCCGCCATCTTAGAGTTGCCATCTTCAATTTATGAATTCTAACTGAAAATCAATATTTTTCGACTACATTCATAATCTTCGATCCCAAAAATCCCGACATACGAATTTTGAATCGAATCGGGCCATAATCACAAAACTCGTCCGCCATCTTGAATCATAATATCCGACCCCGAAAACCCCCGCAAACCAATTTTGAATGGAATCGGACCATAAACAGAGAGATCATCGGCCATTTGGAGCAGAATTTTTATTTTATGAATTTTGGAGAAAAATTCATAATCTTCGGCCTTGAAAACCCTCCAAATACCAATTTTGAATCGATTCGGACCATAAACCTAAATTTCGTCCGCCATCTTGGAGCGCCATTTCGTTTTTTCTCAAACAAAATTTTGATGAGCCACCAATTCAATTTCATAAATTTTGACAAAAAATTCATAATATCCGTCTCCGAAAACCCCCACTTACAAATTTTGAATAGAATCGAACCTTAATCACAAAACTCCCCCGCCATTTTGGAGCCGCCATGGAAAATGATTGAAAAAGTATTAAATATGTCAAATTATGTTGGAACAAAAGCACCTATGATGTGAATATAAAAAACACAACTTAAATTACATTCTTGGACAAACCTAATAATCAGACATGGAAAGGAGCAAAAAGGATTTTGAGGTATTTGAAGGAAACTGAGAACTTGGCTCTTACATCTGTTAACAAGAATATACATTGAGTTTGGATGGCTATTCGAACTCAAATTGGGATAATGACAAAACTGACCGTAAAAGTACAACAGGATCAATCATATTTTATGCTGGAAAGGCAGTTTGTTGGTTCTCAAGAAAGCAACACACTGTTGCCCTCTCAACCGCTGAGGCAGAATATCTTGCAGCTACAGCCACAGCTATAGAACTCATTTCATTTGGGAATAGCAGAATATTTCAACCCAGAAGAACTGGTTCAAACATCTATGGTAGTTCACAACCAGAGCGCTATCAACTGAATGGAGAGCTTTGAAAATAGTAAACGGAGTAAACATATAGATATCCGAAATCATTTTATTAAAGATATCGTTGCAAAAGGAATAATCCCAGTGGAATACACACCAACTGCTGAAAATATAGCTGACTTGTCGCACGTGAAGCAAGAGTATTTCAAAAAACAGATTGGATTTCAAGAAGTTTTTTCAGTAGAATTGCAATTTTCATATTTCTTTTGAAAATTAAGGAGGAGTGTTGAAATTTCTCATACTATTTACTTAGTGAACTATTAAATTATAATCATTCACTCTATTTTTGATCAAGTAGTTGTCATTGTAATTTTGTGACAGAATTCTTGTTGAAGAATTTTCTGTCGTATAATATATATTTTTAAAATAATCAGAGGTGACGAAACTCTGATTATGAGGGAGTCTAGCGAAAAAATACTCAAATTTGCGTTGCATCGTGTATAATGTAGGTGTGTTCTGAAATTCAATAGTTTACCGATGACCCACAGGAGACATTGGTAGGTATAGAGTTTTTTCACAGTAAAGACATTTACTTCTTCGTTCAGCATTGCAGTAGAAAATATTTTCTTTTTCTTCAAAATTATTTTCAGTAGAACGTTTTGGGCGGACTCCAAATCCCACAGTGTGGCTTCGAAGGAATGATGGATTCTGATAGAGTACTGTAGATCATCACAAGAGTCTTTTTATTCAGGATATTCCTGAGCTGGTAAAATTTGTGACTCAGTTCACGCAATCATTTTGTAGTGTATGTGATATGCTCATTCCAGCGTAGAAATTGGTCTACCATAACTCCCAAGCATTTAATCGATTGTTTTTTCCACACTGCGACATTGGCAGTTCCTTCACAGTCGAGTGTATGGATATGAAGGGTCTGGAAATTTGGTTGATCTTTAGCCGTTGAGAAAAACGTTATTAATTTAGGCTTTTCTATGTTGCGGCTAAACAAACTATTGTTGAGCCAACTAGAAATAATTTCCATTCCCTTTTTAGCTTTTTCTATTATTTCACCTACAAAAAAAACAGCGGTATCATCAGCTTAGCACGTTAAGTTACCTCCAAGTGGTTCAATACAGAAAATCCTATTGATGTATAGCAGAAAGAGGATAGGAACCATCACTGTCCCCTGTGGAACCCTCATCAATATGTCTAATGACAAGCACCTGAGACCATAACAAGCCCCTGATATCATTAAGTGGGCAGTTCCGAGTTGGATGTTGAGCTCGTTGAAAGAATCCCCTCTCTGTTTGGAAACACTAGAGTATTCGTTGAGCCAGGACATGTAATTATACTATAGTATATAGTAGTAGTGAAGTAAATAGTATACTATAGTAGCAAGTAATAGTCTGATATACTCCAGCTGTATACACTGTGTCCGTAAAGTATGGAACAAATTCATTTTTAGCTAAACAGGTCATTTTAAGGAATAATCCTGAAACACGTCGATTTTTGATGTTAATTTAGCGTATTTTAAAATAATAATGTAATATACAGGGTGAATTACGTTCGAGTAATGACGTCACCGTCATTTTTTTTAAATGGAACACCCCCATTTTGTCTCAATTTTCGGATTACTCTAGCTGAGCTGATTCCAAAAATGTATCACATGTTGATTCCAATTGGTACAGGGTGGACAAAAATACAATAGTTTTGTGTGTGCTCATAAAGTAACGCGTAACATTCTTTATTAGGTAAATTAACAATATTATCAAAATACTTATTGTCTAGCGGCAATTGGTTTAAATGTAACACCCGTAGTTTGCTACATGTTTAGAGTAATAAAATGAGCTGTTTCCTAACATGTTTGGTACTTGTGGTCTAGCAGACAGAATATGATAAAAAATATTTCTTATCTATTTATAAAAAACATAGTCGTCTACTTTTTTGAGAAATGTCATTATTTGTTTAGTAATTTATTGATGTTCAGTGACAGTTTAGAACTACAATATTTTTGGTATTCGTGAAAATTCGAATGATTGCTTAGATTTAATTGGAAGTAGAAAATGATTGCTTAGATTTAATTGGAAGTAGAAATGGAGTTAAGTGTAAAACAAAGAATTGAAATACTTATGATGATTGGGTATGGAGACAGATCGCGAACTCAGATAGAAGTGTGCAATTTGTTTAATGATAAATATCCAGAAAGACCTATAACGCGTTCAACAGTCAGTAAGATTGAAACGAAATTTCGAGAAATTGGTAATGTTGAAAATGTACGCAAATCAGGTCGTCCCCCTGCAAATGCTGATACAGCATTAGATGTTTTACTGAGTTTTGAAGAAGATGCGCACACTTCTGTTCGTAAAGTTAGTCGCTATATCGGTGTTAGCAAAACAACGGTACACAAACTATTGAAGCTTGAAAAATGGCATCCTTATAAAATCAAACTTGTGCAAGAATTAAACGAAGATGATCCCGATAGAAGACTCCAATTTTGCGAATAAATGATGGATAAATGTCACCGAGACCCTCTCTTGATACAAAACATTATTTTTTCTGATGAGTCCACTTTCATGTTAAATGGTGAGGTTAACCGTCAGAATTAGATACTGGGCAAAAGAAACCCCACTGGATGCGTGAGCATCATACACAATACCCTCAAAAGGTAAATGTATGGGCTGGAATTGTACGAAATCGAATCATCGGACCCTACTTTTTCGAAGGTAATTTAAACGGGGCAACGTACCTTGAGTTTTTAAGAGGGTATCTCGTACCTACTTTACGTAATTTGTTTCCCAGCAGACGTAATCCTGGAGGTTTTGATGAAAGTTTATGGTTTCAACAGTATGGTGCACCTCCACATTATGCTGTAGATGTTAGAAGGTATCTAGATGAAATTTTTCCGAACAGGTGGATTGGTAGACGTGGACCCACTGAATGGCCAGCGAGGTCACCAGATTTAAATCCTTTGGATTATTTTCTGTGGGGCCATCTGAAGAATGTTATTTATAAAACGAAACCAGCAAATATTGCAGATGTACAAGAGAAAATTCGAACAGAAATAAACAATATTACGCAAGAAACCATACACAAGGTTCAACAAGAATTTGTACACCGTTTGGGTTACTGTCAAATACAGCAAGGGCTGCAGTTCGAACATTTATAAATTCATGTATTCCAGCATATTCTGTCCGCTAGACAATAAGTATTTTTGATAATATTGTTAATTTACCTAATAAAGAATGTTACGCGTTACTTTATGAGCACACACAAAACTATTGTATTTTTGTCCACCCTGTACCAATTGGAATCAACATGTGATACATTTTTGGAATCAGCTCAGCTAGATTAATCCGAAAATTGAGACAAAATGGGGGTGTTACATTTAAAAAAAATGACGGTGACGTCATTACTCGAACGTAATTCACCCTGTATATTAGATTATTATTTTAAAATACGGTAAATTAACATAAAAAATCGACGTGTTTCAGGATTATTTCTTAAAATGACCTGTTTAGCTAAAAATGAATTTGTTCCATACTTTACGGACACAGTGTATGTATTTGGATGGGTACATAATACATTTTTTGAATCATTTATTGCTAGAAATTCAACATATTTTAACTTTAAATAAGCCTTCTTACTTGGCAATGTTCTTCATAATGTCTGAAGTCTCGTGCAGTTTCATGCTCTATAGATACAACGCCAAACTATTCAATCGCTCTTGAAGCATTGTTCCCCTTGTAGTTTGCTGATCTTTTTGGTGCTCCCAGGCTTACTACTAGTCAGTTTCAACGGTCTTCCAGCTATAATGTAGTCAAAACTTTTAATTCCTTACCTTCGTCAATCAAGCTACTACCCAGTGTGGGGTCCTTCGGCAAACATCTCAAATTACATTTGTTGGCAATCAGAAGCTGACTTTTCAGTCATTTTATTATGCATTCAGATTTGGTGAATCTCATGTGTGTTTATTTTTCCTTCTACCGTTCATAATTACTCATTATTTATTTTAATTTTAGTTGTGTTGTTTTTAGGGTGGTTTATGGAAGAGCGTGTAAAGCGAATATCGCCACCCGTTATATTCATGTGTACCTACTCATTGTTTTTTTTTTAATGAAGGCACATTATTATTATTATTATTATTTTTTTATTTTTTATTTTTTTAACGTCGGCCTATTTCTGGTGAGCACACTCCTCTCCCAACCGGAAATTTTGCCAAATCCTCTGTTGTTTCAGAGGTAGGGTTCTTTAACGAGCTCAACATCCATGAACTCGGGACCGACATCTTAACGTCCCCTCCGAAGGACGGCATATCTATCGTCTTATCTCGTGCTCATTGATAAGACGCCTGCAGCTGCGAATATGCTACTACGCTACAGTTGTTAGGACATTTAACGTGGAACTTCCTTGTCCGGTGGTCACCCATTCAAGTACTAACCACGCCCGACGTTGCTTGACTTCAGATATCGATAAGACTCTTCTTCTTCTTCTTCAAATAATTTATTAAACTGTTACTAGTACGGGATATCTACATTTCATTTACATATATACATTTCTTTATATCACAAATTTGTCGTCCTAGAAGGTCTAGTGGGCGGCAGGGATTTGTGATATGGAAATGGGGTCGGGGAGAATTTGTGGGTGCAATTTAAGTTAGACTGTTACACCAACCTCCAAACGTCTCGTACGCCCCAGAACAGGGGCAGTAGGGGGACGTCGCGCTGGTCTCAGCGACTTTGCCCTATATTTAAGTGAAATGCTTTCTAAAATCTAAGCTATGTTCCTATTTCCTGCGTTGAACGCTTATACGGGAACTGGAGTGAAGGTATTGAGGTAGATAATTGTGAAAATAAAATTTGGAGCGTTACTATTTAGTATGTTTCCCGGAAAAAGTGGGTAGGCAAAAAACCAGGTAGAGAGAAATTTGCGTTAGCCTGCGGCCGCTGTAATTAAGTGATGGCACCCATAATGTGCAACTGTACGCTCAAGTTAGTATGTGCTATCTTTCATGAGACAGATCTGTGTTTTGGTAAATCAGCCCTCCGTACTTGCGGGGCTGGTTGTGGTGAGCTCTAATGCCGGTAATGTCTCGTGTCAATGGACTTTTAGGGATAAAATATTTATAAAATTTATAAGATATTTGTTTAATATAGTCTTGTATAGAAGGCACGCCTGCCAGCTCACGAAGCTCATCCAGCCGAATGTATCTATTGCTGTTGGTGACTATACGGAGTACTTGCTCTGCATCCCGTCCAATTTCAACAGGGTTGTTTTGGGCAGGCTGCAGAACACCGGCAAGCGTATAACATTACTGGCCTTATTATGGTTTTGTAAATTAACAGTTCATTGCTGGTTGACATTTTCGAGTTTCTCGCTATTAGAGGGTAATTACTTTTTACTGCCGCTGAGGTTCTCTGTATGGCCAGGTTGACGTGTTTCTGCCATGTTACGCGCTTGTCCAGTTGCTCTCCCAGGTAACTCACGGGGCTCGATTCTTCTGTCGTATTATTTTTAATTTTGATTTTGTTAAATATCTTGGTGTTTACGAATTTTCTTGTGAAATTAATAACTTCGGTTTTGTCCGGGTTTATTTTATTTTATTTTTCTCCATATACGTGATGATTTTCCTGTCCAAGTGAATCTGCAGCTGGCGGGCTGCAACTCACTAGCAAACGAATGCGCATATATGGCGGTATCGTCCGCATATATTGCAACATTCGTTCGCTCGAACTTTGGAAAATCGTACGTATATAGAGAAAAAAGGTGTGAGATAGACTCGAGCCCTGTGGGATACCTGCTTCGGCTGTATACTCTTCGGAGCTGGTATCGTTAATTCTAACCCTAAAAGTCCGTTGATGGAGATAGGAATCTAATAATTTTACCATATATAAAGGCATGCCTGCCCTTTGCATTTTGTGACTAACCCCTATCCAGACTTTATCGAACGCCTTTTCGACGTCAAGTAGGACCATGACAGTATTTTGTTTTCGATGAAAGGACTCTTCACCCCATGAACAATTCTAGCTACCTGTGAAGTGGTGGAATGCCCTTTCGGAAGCCGAATTGCTCATTAGGTATGAGTTTCATCCTTTCCTCAACTTTGCCAAAACGCTTCAGAAGAATTTTATCAATCACCTTGGCTACAGCGCTCAACAGTGAGATGGGTCTGTAGCTTTTAATTGTGTTTTATTTTTACCCATTTTAGGAATCGGTATGATTTCAGCTTTTAAGTATATTAGGATAATGTTGGTATTTTATTATACAATTGATTATGTATACCAGTTGCACTAGGGCTTCCTTGTCAGGTTCCTGAGCAGAATGGCATCAATCTTATCCTGTCCTGGCGCCTTATTTGTCGGTAAGTTGTGTATTGTGTCTGTGACTTCATCTACATTCGTAATTAATTTGACAAAAGTTCTTGGGTTTATTGATATTGGCAGCATTTCATGAATTTGATTAGCAATATTTGTTGTCTGTCTCTGTTCTTCCGTAATGTCAGCGTCTGTTGTATTAACGCTCTGAAAATGTTCGCCGAACATCGCCGCTTTCTCATGGTTCGACATAGCCCGTGTTGGACCATCTCTATGGCAGGCATGGGCTCGAATCGTCTCTTTAGACGTCTGGTCATGCGCCATAGAGAATTATCCCTAACTCCAAGATTTTCGAGTTTTCTTGCCCACAAGTTATCGTTGAATTCTTTGATACGTCTTCTGACCGTATTTGATATATGCTTGTGGTTTTCCCTGTATATGGGGTTTCTGGTGTTTTGCCAGCGTTTACGTTCCCTTCTTTTTTGTGTTTTTAAATCTTGTATATCTTGGGGCAAGACTCTTCGATTATCCTGTACCTCTACCAATCTTGTGGTTTCGTCTCTTGCTGCCTGTATATTTTGAATAAATATTTCTGTTTCTCTATCAGTTCGGCGCCCGTCATTCGTCGATTGATAATCGTATTGTCCGTTAGTAGTCTTCTGAACTCGGCCCAGTTTGTGTTTCCATAGTCAAACATTTTCCTTTTGTTCTTAGGGTTGTGTTTGTTTTTCAATAGAAACACAACTGGGTCGTGATCAGACGTCATTGCATTTATGGTTATCAAATCGCTAATGTCGGTCACGTTTTTGTTTACCACAAGATCGATAGTAGATGGTGCCGAACCATTATATGGAAAATGGGTGTGTTCTTCCGGATGTTCGATAACCACTTCGGTGTTCAGCGAATAGTTCCAGAGTGTGCGTCCGTTTGCGTTTGGTTGATTGGTGCAGTTCCACCCAGGCCTCCTGGCATTGAAGTCCCCGGCGACTAGCACTTTATTTCCTGTAACAAAAAAAGTGTTAATGTCCGCTTCTGAAAACATGTTCCGCGGTTGGTTATATATTGCATATATTCGTGTTCCATCATCAAGTTCTATGCCCGCGTGTTCTATAGTAGTTTGCCTTTGTGGTAATTCCACATGAGGTACCCCGTGTCTGATTAAAATGGCTACACCCTGTACTGCGGTGCGTTGGGTCTGTCAGTCCTGATGATTGTAAAACCCCTTAGTTTAAAATCATGTTCCGGCCTGAGTTTTGTCTCTGATAGGAGCATTATGACTCCATGCGTTTCGACGAAATTAGCGAGAAAGGGATACTTCCTGCTAACTCCGTCAATATTGAACAGACATACCTTCATTGACATTAGAGCTGGTAATTATTAATTTGCTCCATGAACCCCATTAATGCTGAAAATTTCTCTTCCCGGCTTTTTGCCATCGAGACTGAGTTATTAAGATCGTTTATCATTCTTAGAGCTTCAGAGATATTAATGTTTTGTTGTAATTGATTAAATGCATTTTTTAGTTGTAACAATCCCCCCAGTCCCTCCCCCGGGGCGTCCGAGACGTTAGGAGCGGTGTGAGGATGGGAATAAGCGGGGTTTTGAATACTACCTGTATCTTCTAGTCTCCTTTCTTCTTGTCTCCGGTTCCATATGTTTTCTTTTGGCTTGGGTGCTTCCACAAACCTCTTGCCTGGGTTTGGAGTCTTCGGTGTTCTTCTGTCTTCTATGATTTTTATTCTGCTTTGATAGATTTGGCAATCTTCGCTATTTGCTGGATGGCCTCCTTCACAGTTAGCGCATTTCGCTTCAGTTTCTCGTGTCTTTTGCATGTGTGTCCAGTGAGGTAGGGCGCACTTTAGGCATCGAGGCTGGGCCGAGCAGTTCGTGGTGGCGTGGCCCCACCTCTGACATCTATGGCATTGAACTATTCCCCTGCTGTTGTTTCTCAACTCCCAAGTTATTCTTTGATTTAGTATAACTTTTATAGTGTTACTCAAGAACTTGACAGTTACATTTTTGGGGGTTGCTACCATGTATAGTGGACGAAAATCAGTTTTCATTTTGAATTTTTTTATTATTTCAAGATGATGCAGATTTTCGAGTTCTTCTTTTATTTCCTCTATGCTTGGCTCAGAATCTAATCCTCTTATGACAAAAGCATGCCCTTTTTTTCCTTTTTGGTGAATGTGTAGTGCTCTATTTTGCATTCATTTAGTATTGTGTGAATTTTTTCGTGATCTTCATTCGTTTGTGGTTGAATTAACGATGATTTATTGTTGTGTTTTACGAAAAAACCAGTTGTGTGTTCTTTTATGCCTTTGATGATTTCTGTCGTCATTGGCAGCTGCTTTCCGACTGTTATTATAGGCGGTGGCGTGTACTGTTTTGCGGCTGATGTTAGCAGGTGTTTTGCCCTTTATTTTATCAACTGCCCTTAGCATTTGCGTGGTAGTTGTCTCGGTGATGATTTCATCGGTTTCTGTGTCCTCTTTTTCATTGTTTGCCAGTGCCTCGAATCTGTTTCTTGTTTCTGTGGCGGGCTTCAATATTTTTACGTCCAGTATATGTGCCTTCGCTTTTTTGATGTGTTTGTTCGTTTGTACAAATTCATCTTCGATTTGATGGGGTGTTTGGTTTACCTCGATAATTGTTTCAATAAGGTTTTAATTTTTTTTTTTCCAATTTTTTTTTTTCTTTTTTAGTTTGGTTTGCTGTCTTAATTCTCTGCGATTGATTTTTGGCTTCTTTGTAAATTCCTGCGAAAATCCTTTCTCTATGATTTTTCCAATGAAATACGGTATTTTCATCTTCTTCCGTTGGGGTGTTTTCCTTGGCCTCTTGGGTGGTTTTTATGGTATTTTGTTCTTCCGCTAATTTTATTGCATCAGCTTCTTTTTGTTTGTTACTTGCTATTTTAGCTTGTTTTTCCATTTTTATTTTTGTTGCATTTATTTCCCTCAGTTTTGTTTGCTCCTCTTTTATTTTGGCCTGTTCTTTGATCTTTTCTATAATTCCTGCCGTTTTTTCATCGAGTGGGGGTTCTGAGCTTGCGGTGTTTTGCTCTGGTTTGGTGCTTTTTGGGTTTTCTGCAGCTTCATTTTGTATGATTTGCGCCTCTATTAAAAGAGTTTGTGGTGGTATGTCCTGGCTTTGCGGGGATGTTTCTCCTAGGTCCAATGAGGTGTTTTTCAGCTGTGAGGGTGTCAGAGTGTCGTCTCCGTCGCTACTATATTCAAAGTCTCTATCATACGCACTGACGAAGTTTTGGAATTTCGGGAAGTGCAGAATGTTTTGTTGCAGTGCTTTTCTGCAATTTCTGGCTATTTCTTTCCTGTATTTGGTTTGTTCCTCTCCCATTTCTTCATCAGTGTCTATTTCAGGGGTGTTTTTCAGCGATCTGTTGCGGTTTTTCTTGCTATTTGGCGAGTTTATGGGGGATTTTACCCCTTTTATAGAGTCCCCTTCATCCAGTTCACTTATTTCTGACCGCTTTTTTTCTGACTCTAGTGCGGAGCTTTCACCTCTGCTAGAGTAGTCTGTATGGTCTTTATTGGTCTTGGTCCTTTTTCTAGGGTGTAGAACTATTTTATTGTTTTTGTCGTATACTTTCTTGGCTTCGAGCCTTTTTGTTTTCGGGTTATTTATTTCGTCTCCTTTTTTGACATACTGCATGGTTTCGGGACTGTTGGGGAGTGTATATACATGGCGGGTGTTATCTACAGTATTATTTACAGTATTTACACCTGTATCTGTTTTTGTTTGAGAAAGTCTTATCATTGTTAACCTGTGGTAGAAGTCCATTGTATCTCGAAGTGGAGTGGTATATTTATGAAGAACAAGTCGTCTTCATAATATAATATTATCGATTAGTCAATATCGATTTTGAAATAGCTCGACTTCTATAGGTTCATTCAGATATAAGAGTATAGGAATTCAAAAAATTAGTTTTGTAGGTATAAAAATTTTTAGTAACATTAACCTACAAAACTAATTTTTTGAATTTTTTCATCTCCATAATACTTTTATATATGCTGAAGATGAACCTATAGAGGTTCGAAACATGTTCAATAATCGATGGTATTGACCTAATCGATTTTAATATTATATTGTGGAGACGACTTCGTGTTTTTCTTCTTCATAAAACTTATCATTGTTGTTTTATTTTCCGTCGCGAGCGCGGTAGGACCCGTAGCTGCGGACACATTGTCCTCAGACAGCTGGTCCTCATTCTCGCCGGTAGTGCACTTCATAGTGATCTCCATAGGACTTTCTATTTCTGCTTCATATGATTTTTTGTCATTATTTAATTCCCTATTGGTTTGCTCGATTTGGAACCCCAAGTTTTTGGGGTCCACCTCGTGCTTGGTTTCTTCAACCGTGCGTGTTGTCATGGCTGAGCTCTGATCTATATGTCCTGAAAATTTCAGATCTTTGTCATGCTCCCCCTTATCAGGGGGGAGGTTTCTCTGATCCTCTGCATTGCTCATTTCATTCGAAACTATTCGAAAATGAGATTTTGTTCAGTTTGCCCGAGAAATGTGCCAGAAATGGGAAAAGTCCTGAGCGATTGTGAATTGTAAAGTTAGAATTTCTTCGAATGGAGTTTTGATCGGCGATACGCCTATGTATTGCCTGGCCGGTGATAGATGGGCGTCGCCCAATTTTTTTTAACAAAACCAGGTGCAAACCTCACAGAGGTTCAGTGTGGAAACCCAACTACTCACTTGAATATAGGGACTTCCACTTACCTGGGATTTGTATCTGTTGTCACTTTCCTATGCACTGTTGTGTCTCTAGGTTGTAATGTTCACTAAACTTCAAGTAGTGTAAGATGTTTATGTGGTTTTTTCACTTGGAAATTTTTTACGACTTTTGGATGTATGTCCAATAACTAAGTTCTTAGCAGATGTGAGGTTGAGTTCGCGTGTCTGCTCACTTCAACTAGCTGCTGCGTGATAAGACTCTCGTCAACCTGACCAGCCATCGGTGCCCTTTATTATTATTATTATTATTATTATTATCGATAGAGAAGTGACCAATCCATCATTTGGTATTGTAGCTTTTCAAACAGATAAAGAATCAAACCATGACCAACATAAAAATTGTAGTATATTTGATTACTGTAAAGTAAAAATGTTTGGTTCGAAGTTAATGGAAGAAGATATCCTGAGGAACTGTTGGACTTAGATTGGGATAAGGAAAAATATTCCATCGCATATGATATGCAAACCCACTACAAGAAAGCGTTTGTAAAACACATAATGAATTACCCCTGATGTATCTCACTCCAAACAACCCCTCTTCGTGATTGACTTATATTGTGTATGACCTCGTAGGTTCTTTCAGAAAGAATGTTATCGGTTTTACTAACGTATATTACTTCTTATGGCTGGCATAAGTGACATAATGATAATTCATAACTCAACATAACATTATCCTGGAGAGACGCCGACTACCCCAAACTACTACAGGGTAATACAACAGTCTCATACATAACACTCCACCCTTCTACTTCGTAGAATATCGACTTGTATAATCCTTTAAATATCGAGGTGGGTTTCGTGGACTAGTAGAACGAACGGGTTTGTTCTGAATAACTTGTCCACCCGAAATGGGCTCTGCTACATCCACTTGTACATTTGCATCTCTCTGTACCTCATTCCCATCGACAGTATCTAATAACTGTTTTTCATTGCCGATTCGGGGTGAATTACTAGTATCGGAAAGTATTGGTGAACTGTCTACTTCTTGCCGTCTTCTTATCTGGTCCACGTTCTGTGTAGTACATTTCCC